>JAIXMQ010000050.1:0-222405 GCA_025716855.1 Pilaira anomala
TTCTTTCCTCTTTTCCTTCCTCTTTTCAGCATATGGTCTGTAATCTCCCCCCGCCTCCCCAATTTCTGTTCGAATGTAACACACTTACATGCGGTCACCAAGATAAACAATGACGATACATTTAGTTTTATCTTTGTTAAAGAATTTCAATGGACGTCTTAATATTTTGTTGGGACCACGAAGTGAGTTTGCAGTCAATGAATGTTGAATAGCAGAAGGAGTCATATAGTTATAAGGCGTAGTTTCATACCACTCTTCGGAACTTCTCAATCTCTTTACGATATCTAAAGATTCTTCTTGCTTTTTTAAAGCTTCTTCTTCTGGACTAAGGACCAAGTGTTCTTCAAGAATCTCGGTTCTTTCTGCTGTTTGAACGTGTTGACTCATAGTAGTCATGGGCGGCATGGTGGTTTAAAATAAAGAAGAGAGATGAGAGAGAGAGAGAGAAAAAAAAAAGAGGGTACCGTGTGAATTCAATGGATTTTATTCTTATTAAGCTTTTTAAAAATGTGCCTCCGACATTCACTTAACAACCTGTGAATTCTAACCTACAAAGTCCTGATTTACCTCCAGAAACTATCCATCCAGACGCATTTTTATTTCTGTTCCATGCGACCTTTTTTTAAAAAAAGTCTTGTATTTAAGAATTGTATAAAAAGAATAGTATGATAGGGAGGGGGGGGTTTTTTTTTACCTTGTGAATTGAGACAATTGGATTAATAAATACTTCATGATATATACGATCTGGCAAATCTGTCTAAAAAAAAAAAAAAACGATTCACTACATGACCAAAATAATATCCATATACACTTACTTTAGGTTTAAATCCATCGATAAAAGTATACAATTGATTCTTTTCATCATATACAAGTTTATATAATGTATGTTCCAAAACTTTCAACTAAAAAAAAAAAAAACGTAAGTATCGCAATGAAGAAAAAAAAAAATAATAATAATAATAAAGCCTCAAAAACCTTATGTTTATGATTTAATGCATAACCATCATTTGCGTAAAGTTTAAGCTTGACAGTTCCAGTTGAAGCAGCAGAAACAGCTACACCATGTTGAGGAGTAATGGCAAGAGACCAAATCAAACCATTATGCATTGTGAGTGTAACAGATTTCTTATGATTTAAAGTAGTATTCAATCGACCTACACCTTCGTAATCACCAAATACGAATTGTGAGGTACTACCTATACCTTCTACAGCAACATATGTACATCGTATTCTGAATATTTTCAAGTTGATAAAAGGATCATTTAAATCATGCAAAAAGATCGTACCATCCGCATCCGAGGAAATAAAGAAAGGTTGATGATCGAGTAAAGATACCCAAGAGATGTTTCGGATAGGTACTAGACTTGCATTGTGTATATTGACAGTGAGTGAAGGTGTGTTTGTTAATAAAGAATCAAGGATGTTCCAGACAATAATGCTGCCTGATTTTGTACCACATGTCAAGTTTTTGTAATTTCCCCATGACATGCATAAATAATATGTTCTCGGTAAATTAAAATCAAGTCTTGACTTTTCTACTTTTACTGTAAAAAAAAAAAAAAATAAGGACTTGAAATTAAAAAGTATTGTATACATTTGCTTATGTATTTACTTACGGTATATTGTTTCATCTGTGGAAATGTTCTCTTGGTTTCGTATATGCTGTGGATGAGGTACGACGAGTACTTTGATTTGTCCATTCCCAAATAATATAGCAAGAATGCCAAGTTTATCGGTTGTATCGTAGACACTGTATGGACACCACTTAAAATCGACAATGACACCAACATCATGCAAGATACATAAATCGAGTTTAGGTGGGTTAGATGGAGTTGTATCAGAAGTAGTTTGATAGATTTGAATAGCGTTTTTCACAGGTGGGTTATCAGTCATGGTATAATGTTCATGAATCGAGTTATATCCTCCAATCGCCAAGTACTGGATAGGATCGTTATGCAATGAAGCGGGCTTTGGGATGTATTCAAGGGCCCATATAGAAATACCGGTATTTAAGATATAGCCTCGTTTATTCTTTATAGATTGACTCAAATCAATTGAATCAAAATTATTCAGGTGAGTGGATTGTTTGGTAGTGATACCTGTTGTGATATGAACTTTATTTTGAGGTGGTAGATAGGTATTTATTTCTGTACTAATTTTTTTTTTTGTAAGGAAAAAAAAAAGAATTTAAAAAAAAAATAAATAAACACGCACCTGTCACGTAAAATTTTCCATTCGTTTTTTATTAATGGTATTTGTTTATATTGATTATTATCAGAAAGTTTGTTATATTTTTGAGCATATTCTTTTATAATTGACATGGTTTTTTATTATTAAAAGAGAGAAGGGAAAAGGCTGTACTTTAAAAAAGAGAGAAGAAGAATACATAAATTTGTGGCTTACAAGTATACCGTGACTGGTAGCAAAAAATAGACATTTAAATAAAAAAAGTTCATCTCGCTCCAGAAAAAGTTTTTCTTTTCTTCTTTATGACACTTTTAAACTAAAAGGTAATTATCAAGTTCAAGTTTTTTATTTTTTTATTTTCTTTTTTTGTCTGTCAAAAGACATTTTAAAAACCCACAAGTCATGTCAGGTGAACCGACGAGCTCCTGGAGCTCACATCACAGTGATGGTTCTCTGTTACACTCGTGGAATATTAATTATATCGTCTTAAATGTGATCCACCTGTTCTAGGTGCGGTCCGAGTTAGATGGTTCCGTCTCGATAGAGTTGAAGCCAACCAGTAAATTCATTTTACGCTTTTATATGGTTGTCTTCTTAGTTACGAGACAAACATTTTTTTTATTCTATTTTATGAAAAAAAAAACTTTTATATTTCGAATACTAATAACTTTTCTTCAGTTTTTTTTTTTTTTTAATAGGATTTAAAAAAAAAATCTATCTTTATAGTTTATCTTTGTTATTAAATAAAATACATATTTCCAAAAAAAAAAAAAAAAAAAACTTTTATTATTGTCCCTTTTTATAAATTTTTTTTTATGAGTGACCTTGTTCAGCAGATAAATGTTGTATATCAAATGAAGCAGTTTTCAAACTGCAAGTTGCAGGTGTATTCTCTTCAGACAAGACAGAAGATGAATGAAAGTAACAAGTAGGACAAATACATTGAAAGTCTTGAAGTATTCTAACCTTATTCACCATCACGTTCCGTACACAAACCAAACCTACACATAGAGTTAATATCATCAGCAGTGTTACTGTCAATGTTGTAAATAATAAATTATAACGTGTCAACTTTAAAAATTGTTTTTGATGAGTGAATCCGCTTTTTTAAATAAATAAATAAATATAAACTTGTTACCAAAAATGGGTCGGTTGTTGGGTCTCGAGATACGCCAAATGTATATAACCTGTACCCAAAGTACCCAATTGAACCAAAAACTAAGCCATTAAAAACATGTAATGTTTTCATATCTTCGTTTCGAGTTGCATGTAAAGCCAATAAAAATGCCACTAAACTGATGGCAAACACTAGGCCACTTTCAAACGATGGAATTGAAGTGTAACCAATAAAAGCAGTGGGAACTAACTGAACCGCATAAGCAAATGTAAAGAAGAAATCAATTCGAAGTAAACCTGTAAAGATGGCCCAGGAGATCAAGGTGTTACGAAGACGTATATCAGCAAATGTATGGAATAAATGGTTGTTCCATCGAAAGAGTTTGTAGAGTTTGAATGTACAGCCCAATAAGATGAAAAACACAAGTAAGATGACGGCTAAGAGGCTGTATTCAAAAGGTCGGATGTTGGATAGATTAGCTTCCATGATGTCCTGATAATTTGGACCAGGTCTTGTTGTGTTACTGATGATGACGGACATTTTTAAAGGTAATGTTGTTGTTGTGGAGTTACTGTTTTGATCTTGGTAGTGGTGCCATGGATCACAGCCTGCCTGTTCGAATATCATGTGTTGCATTGTTTGGATACCTGAAAATATCACAGCTAAAGCACCTGTATAATATAATGGATGAGATTTTATATAGTGTAGAACTTTCCCTTTTTTTTTTTTCTTCTTTTACCAAAGAGTATCAAGGCAAATAATTGTATGATATTTCGTTGACGTAAGGTATCCAAATACATACATAATTGGTAAATGGGAGTAGCTATATAAAGACCATGATAGATAAAATCAGCTTGACCGAGTCCGATTGAAGTCAAGGAAAATTCACAGTAAGAAAATAGCTTGGAATGATAATAGAGAACGAAACTTTCCATGATACAAACTACAAGTGTTTCAAAGGAGAGGATGAAGAGTAAGGCCATACTGGTAGGACATTGGATAATAGAGGAGTGGTTTTGAATTACTTCTTTTGGTGCTTGTTGTTCAGCAGGTTGCTTTTGGTGTTGTTGTGCTGTTGGTTTCCTGGAGCCAAAGAGTTTATGCCATACACAGTAGGCTCTATCTGTGATCATATTTTTTTTTATTTAATATTGTGTCATTATTTTTTTCCAAGTTTCTTTTATATAAATATATATATATATATATAAAAAAAGGAGAGATCTTTTATTTTACATCAAGGTATGGATAAAAAGGAGCTTTGTTATATAAGAATGTAATATTTTATTTTAATTTCTATATTGATTTGAAAAATAATAATAATAATAATAATAATAAAAAAAAAAGTGTGGGTGTTATATATATAATATGTATAATATGAGAGTATAGGAGGGGATAAAGAAAAGAACAACAGTTTAATCTACAACAACAGACCAAGGATGTTCAACTTCACCATATTGAATAGCATTAATAGAATCATTGAAACGTCTAGTATAAGGACCAGCTTGAGAGTTAGGATCCTTAGGGTCAAGAGGAATCTTGAGATCTTCACCCATATAACCAATTTCCTTGATAGGACTGACAACACAAGCAGTACCACAACCAAACATCTCTACAACACGTCCAGCCTTAATTTGATCACGAAGTTGAGGCATGGTCATTGGACGTTCCTTCACTTCAAACTCGTTCCATTCTTTAGCTAAACTAATGATAGAATCACGGGTGACACCAGGTAAAATAGAACCATCCAAAGGAGGAGTGACGAGTTCAAGTTCACCATTATCATTCTTGAGTAAGATGAATAAGTTCATAGTACCTACTTCAGTTAAACTATGCTCTTCACCAAACAACCACAAGTTTTGTTGATATCCCTTTTGAGCAGCTAATCTTTGAGGTAATAAACCAGGAGCATAGTTACCACCAATCTTGGCTTCACCTGTACCTCTTGGCCAGGCACGTACGTATTCGGTAGTGGCTAATAAACGAACGGCGTTGAAACCAGTCTTATAGTATGGACCAACAGGACAGCCAATGACGAATAAGAGAGCCTTTGTAGGTGGATTGACACCCAATACTTCTTGTGTACCGATCATGGTTGGACGCAAGTAAAGTGAGTAGCCTTTTCCTTCGGGAATCCATCTATCATCTGTCTTTAAATATTCACCAATGATCTTGATTAATTCATCACCATCAAAACTCTTTTTTTTTTTTTTGTTAATTGTTAGTTTATGTAAATAAAAAAGCAGGTACCATAATAACTTACTGGAAGAGCAATACGTGCAGTAGATCTGTTCATACGAGCCATATTCATATCAGGTCTAAAGAGGCGAATCTTACCATGTTCATCTTTATATGCTTTCATACCTTCGAAACACTAATAAAGATAAGAATTAATATCGATTTTTTTTTTTTTTTCCCAGGATAAAAATTGACAAGTTTAATTTTTTTTTTACCTCAGAAGCATAATGGAAAACAACAGCGCTAGGAGCTAAACTTAAGTTTTCATAAGGGCGAATTTCAGGAACAGCCCAACCTTTTTCTTCATCCCAGTTGACAGTAATCCTTTTTTTTTTTTTTTTTTTGACAAATTAATATATATATATTTCTCGACAGAGAATGAGAGAGAAACTTACATATGATCAGTGAAAGTTTGACCAAAGACAAGTTCATTATTAGCAACTAAAGGTTTCAAAGTTTCAGCCTTTGTGATCTTAAGTTTACTTGCCTAAATAGAAATATTGAGTTTTTTTTTTATGATATATCAAAAAGGGGAGATAGAAAAAAAAAAAAAAAAACTTACGCTTAATTGAGACCCAAATCGCTTGGTATGTGTAAAAGCAGTACGCTTAAAAGCAGGTAAGAGTCTTGCAGAGAACATGTATGTATGTATAAAAAAAAAAGAGAAAAAAAAGATGGATTAAGAAAAAAGGGTTGTTGTTGTATGTGTTTATTCGTGTATTTATGTAAATTAGGTTGATAGAAAGTCACAAATCTCTCTCGGAGCTTGGAGATAGATGACAACGTTTATAAAGAACTTCCCACGATCCCCCTCCCCCTAGTTATCTCTTTATTAGGTTTTGAATCTCGAAAAAGGAACTATTACTAAATAAGACTTGTTAAATTTTTGTGTGTCTTTTTTGATAAAGTAAAAACATAAAAAGACTTGAAAAAAAAAAAAAAAAAATGCTCGAAATGAATCATAATGCAGCTTAACCAATAAAACTGGACCATTAAACTTGTATACAGTGATGGTCAGGCCCAATAAATAAGATTCCCATTTTACGGGTAAATTTTAATAAGTGGATTCTTTGAGACACCAAAAAAAAATAAGGCACATTTTTATAGAAACTTGGGGGAAAATCTGAATTGCAGCAAATTGTGTCTTTGAAGTAATACAATCATCCTAGTAGAGATTAATTTACTTGGAACATCTAATAAGAATTTGTATAAAAGTTGCAACAAAATGATGAAATGTTAGTATTATTATTTTTTTTTTTTTTGTTCCCAGCGGTTTGTGTAAATCTTAAAATGACCAATAAAGAAAACTACGTAATGTGATTATGTATACAGTCGATTTGACAGGGCAAATATATTTAATGAAGTAATGCATTTATTTTATATAGTAGAAAGAAGAAGAGAAGGAAAGAGAGAAGAAAGTGTGTGTATAAGGTGATATATATATGAGTGAGTTAGTAGTATCCATCTTTAGGATCCTCATTTATAGGTTTACGTTTTAATTTATTATCAACTGCTGAAGAGTTTTCAATATCAATGATATTTCCATCAGGATCTAATCGAAATCCAATTGTGAATTGTGAATTGTTTCTGGATTGATCAATAAAAGGTACATGCAATTGATCACTCGTAGTGTTAGAAAAAGGTGTAACGGTACTTTTAGATTTCTTGATATTTCTAAATGAAAAGGCGTCCTTCTTTTTTGGTTCTACAGTTGATTTAGAACGTGGCTTATGGTTATTCAATACAATCACACTACGGTCGTTAGGGAAAGCACCAGTACCTGGCATACCTGAGTTGCCTGGGATCATTGCAGGTGGAGGTATATTGACTCCCATCATGGGGACAGTATTATCTCGATGATTTATCATGTTGTCTCTGATATCAGCACTTGTTGTATAAGTACTTCTTGCAACTGAAAAACTATAAATACATAACGACCAATAGAACTAAAGCAAAAGAGAGTTATAGTATAATATGTATAAATTCATGATGCAAAAATGAGAGAACTTACATAAAAGGCAAACATTAAAATGTAAAAGATAATTCCAAACTTTAATTCATCTTGCCATAATTTATTACAATTATAATAATCAGCATCACCAAAATTAAAGCTGGATGTAATAGTATTTGTTTCTGAAAGTGTTTCATTGATACTTTTTTGAATATCTCGAGATGAATTGGATACACACCAACTACTAAATTTAGATTCGCTTGTAATGAATAAGATCACATTAACAAAACCGTCTACTAGGACAAGGAATACACTGACAAAGACAGCGTGTGAAAATGTATGTACGTATCGACGAACGTTCTATCAAAAAAAAAAAAAAAAAAAAAAGGAGGATGATGATTAAGAAACATGATTTGATCTTGTTATTTATATAGTGCTTTACCATGATCAAGATGAGCATACCGCCAACAGAAACCAAAGATAAAATAAGGTTTACTACTCCGTATACCGTGATGGGTGCTTGTGGTAAGTATGAAAAAAATACTATAATCAAGAAAAAATGTCAGAACAATAAGTTTTTTTTTTTTTGATTTAATAAATAATCATTTACAATTTTTATTTTGAAATGATAAAACAGCTAAATACATTGAAAATGCCTAAATAAAAAAAAAAAAAAAAAGAAGATTGTTTAGTACACACGTAGATTTTTTAATTTTTTAAAAGATCTTACTGCCCAAATCAAACAAATTATGCCACTGCCTAACCTTAATGATATGCAGCCACAACATTTTGGCTCTTGTGGTGGCATAAACATAGGAGGATTATTATACATTTAATAAAAGGTATATATATATATTATAATAAAGAAGAGAATATATGTATAGAATAAAAGAAGAAAAAAAAAAAAAAAAAAAAAAAGATAAAGAAAAAAAAATATATATGTAAAGAGCTAAAATAGCTAAACAACAACAACAACAAAGAATTTTAAAGGGTGTTGTTTGTAGATATCCTTTTATAGGTTTTTTTTATAATTTTCTACCCAAAAGAGAAGTGGTGACTTCACTCTTCTTGTATCTTCTATTTGCTTCACGTAAATGTTCGGGGCGGATTGCACCTGTATGACCCCATTCTTCCATAATTTCCCTTGCTGTTGTTTATTTGATATATAAGTCTCATTACATTTACTATTTTTAGTGTGTGTGTGTGTTACCTTTTTCTACAATTTCACCTACATACACTTTAGAGAAACCGGCTACAACAAAAGCCATGGTTTGAGAAATTTGTTGATTTAATACCTGACTTACCAACTAATAATAAAAAAATGTATACTTATTCAGTTTTCAACCTTTTTTTTTTTTTTTTTTGTTATTTAATCAACTTACTCTTTTCACATTGGTTCTATTTAAAGCCGATCGACGATAAGCTTCATACCGTTGTAACTGATCGGTAGAAAAATTTTCCAATAATAACATCATATCCTCTTTCGCTTTTTCCATTTGAGCTTGCATATGAGCATCCATATCTAATACAATATCTTCTTTTTCATCGTCTTCTGGTTCTACTTCAGCTACTTCCTTTTCTTTTTCCTTTTCTTTTGGATCGATTATTTCTTCATTGACTACACTTCCTTCGCGATCGGTTTCGACAGATCCTTGACGTGAGTTGGGTACTGTACTACTTCTTCTATAAGCTGGAGAAGAAGGTGCTGGAGGAGGAGGAGTTTGTTGAATAGGTGATGCAGGTTGTGTTGGAGCTGCTGTACGTTTAATGGCAGCAGCGGCAGCAGCTGCTGATGTCATGGGTCGACCATATTGTGGTGGACTAGAAGCCATATGTGGTGGAGAAAATGAATGTAAAGGTGATTTTTTTGATGAAGAAGTAGTAGGTGGTGGACTTGTTGCGTTAAAACTTAATTTTCTTTTGCCTGTTGTGGGTATCATTTTACATGTAATGTATATATAAAAATAATATGTAATAAAAGACAAGCCAAAAAAAAAAAAAAAAAAAAAAAAAAAAAAAGCGTGTATTATAGTTTTCTTTTACATTAAAACTCCATTTTATTTATTTTAAAAGATAGGTTTTACAGGTAAAGAAATGGATCGATTATGTCCTCTTTTACTCTGTTTTTCTCGAAAGACTAAATGACCATGTTGATTTAATGTATCTTCTACATCATCATCTTCTTCATCATCGTCTTCTTCACTCCAATGAGGTTGAGCTACATAAATCACTTCATTTAATGGTTTATCGGTGCTCTTTCGAAAGGGCCAAAAGCCAGTTAATGACCGTTTCGTTTCTTCAGTTGCAGTACTTGGAGAAATTGGATTCTCTGAATCTACTATAGACTGAGTAGAATAATTAAATCGCATACTTAGAGCAGATAAATTAGTAGATAAACTAGATGGGTTTAACATGGAAGTACTATTAGAAGAGACTAAAGTACTTGTACTAGGACTTAATGCAAACCCATTACTGTTAGGTCGATTGGTAGGAGAAGAAGAAATTGAACGTGGTTTTGAAGTAACTTCACGTAAATTACTTAAAGCATCAATTGTCTTTTCACTTACCCAAGGACGCATCAGGATATACTGAACAATCAATTGTTGTTCTAGTTCAGTCTCGGTCTCTTGACCACCTTGATCTTCATGACCCATTAATGCAGCAGTTGTACCTCGATTGGAAAGGTTACGAGTGGAGGAACCAAAATGAAGTGAGGGACGAAAAGAATGTTTCTTGATGGTAGGTGATGGAGTAGGTGGGTAAGCAGGAGATCTTTGAAATGATTGAACTTGGTTCAAGATGAGCTGAATACGTGCATCATCAGAATTCCCTTTACATGCTGCATGGATATATGTCATATCGTGCATGAATACACCTAGAAAGGGTACGATGGGTGTAGTTGTCCAGACTCTTTTCTTGTTATCTAGACCGATATGATCTCGGTATCTACGGTAATTATCTGTTTCGGACATCAAGGTCGTTAATAAATCTAAACGAGCCACATATTTCTTTGGTAAAGATTCCCAAGTTCTCTTTAATCTTTGGATAGGTGGAGTACCTAAAGCAGAAGTGATGGCTTTTAAAGTTTGATAATTGTTTAAAATCAAGAGTTTATTGGCGATTTTTATCCATCTGTTCATGATTTCAACACGTTGATAAGGTTCTTGAGGTAATAAAATAGAATGTTCAATTGATCTTGTAATAAAGTTGAAGAAATCAGTGGAAGCAACTATTTTACGATGAGGAGTACGTCCCGAATGAGAAAATAAGGCTTGACGTGGTATATCTCGAAAAATGGAAGATTCAATCAGGGTCAATTGATAAGCCATTAAAAAGGGAGGAAATTGTAATATGTTGGGAATGGTCATAGCGCTCATATAAAGAGTTCTTACTTTCTCTAACGTTTGTCTAGCACAAGCTACTTTATAAGCACGTTCAGATTTCAAAAGTGGGTCTTCTTTGGATTGTTCCAGATCGAATTCAAGGTCTGATAGACGTTGTTGTAATCGACGATGGGTGGCTAAGAGAGGAGGAGCAGGAATGTTTGGAACGTATTCGGTTGTTTGAGATGTGTTGGGGATGGCTAAGCTGTCTCCAGTGTTTGTTTGAGCAGGAACTAAGTTACTTGGGTCAACAATGGTTTCTAATAAGACGTCGATTGAATCTCGTTTTGAATGGTCGCTTAGGATTACCCAAGATTTACTTCGTCCTCGCATTGTTCTTTGATGTTGTGATGGTGGAGAATAATTTGATGATGATGTTGTTGTTGTTGTTGTTGTTGTTGTTGGGGTAGTATTTACAGTTGAAGGTCTCTTTTTTGTTACTACTAAGAAAGGAAATAAGTTTATTTATGTATTATAAATATTTATCTCTTTTCTTACTATTTTCGAATTCGATGTGGTCGTCGTCGTCGTCGTCATCATCATCATCATCGTCATCTTCCAGGTCTTGTAATTTGATGGTTAAAAGATCTGAAGAAGTTTGATCAGCAAAACTAACCGAACTACCTCTTGATCTTTTAGTGGTGATTGTTGAATTTATCTTTTTCGGTCTAGGTGGAAGAGTCGGCTTTTTCTTTTGAAGTAAAATGGAAGAAGGTTTAGGTGGGACAGGAGGCGGGGTTTTTGTTGATTGTTGTCCATGAGTTGCACCAGGCAATTTTTGGATAACTGCTATCTTTTCTAATTGATCGAGGCAAGATCGAAGTAAGGCAAGTGCGTCTTCATACTGTAAAGGCTTTGAAACAAATGCTGTAATGTAGAGTTAAAAAGTAAAAAGTTTCCCTTAATTTTTTTATTCAGTACTTACATTGGTGTACAAACTTAGCGCCATGTAATTGTTGTATAGACAATTCAATAACAGAAAGAAAAGCCGCATATGCATCCTTTCACTTTTTTTTTAATATATTTTTTTTATCTCGATCAAATTTTTTATTTTATTACTGTATACCTTGTTTTTTCCTTGCTGTAAAAGTTGAGTTGCATTGGTATAGTTTAAAGTAGTATTCATGATATATATATATATACAAAGAGATATGGAAAGAGAAAAATAATAATAATAAAAAAAAAAAAAGCAGCCCTTTTTTTTTTTTTTTATATATATAATATGTTATATATTTTTAAGAACTAAAATAAGTTTCTAGTCTTTTATAGTATTGTACGACCCTTTTTTAAAACGTTGAATAGTTTAAGGTCTAGTTGGCATGTAAATTGTATACAGATATCTTATGTTTCTCTTCTTATGTTGTAAATAGAAGGAAATAAAAATAATAATAAAAAAGTAATGTAATGGATAAAAAAGAAAAAGAGAGGAAAGTAAAAAAAAAATAAAAAATAAAAAAGAGCCTATCTTTTTTTTTTTTTTCCTGATTTTTTTAAATAACCGCAAAAGTTAGACTTAATCAAGTTTATTGAAAGAGAAAGAAAGTGAGTGAGAGGGGAGGGGGGTAATGATGTTTTGGTTTTCTAACCTCACCATTTCACGTCTTAAAGTGGCAAAAACTGCATTAAAATCATGTAAAATGACATACACAAGTTACAACTCGTGCAAGTGTAATAAAAAAATTTGTGGTGTATAAAGTTAAAAATTCATTAAATAAAAAGGAGTATTATCATGCCTTATATTTTAAAAGGAATTGTATTTAATGAACTCTATATAATACTTTCTCTACTATCTTCTTCTATTTTTAGGTCTTCTATTAATATAAGAGAGTTTTTTTAGTACCGAGTGATAAATAAAAACAATAAATACTCAATGCTGACGACATTTTAATATGTGGTGCGGGGAGAAAGATCTATTATAACACCACACATGTTTACTTTTTTTTTTAAAACTCACAAGTGTTTCTGTGTCCCTTTGCGTGTGGCTTAATGTTTCGTGGCACATATTTGTGTTCGATACAGTTTTTCCTTGTATGCTGATTTTTTTTTTCTCCCGATCAAATATTCTTACCGTAATTCCATTTTCTGTCAAATGACATGTGTGTATTTTTTTTTTAATAGAGATATGCTAAAATCTTGTGAATCTACTTGTGGATATGCTCCAAATATAATACACTGTCACTGCGAATAAATAAGGCTGTATATACTGTATTTTCACGGGTTATTGGGAAAAAGTGATTGGATTTTTGGGGAAATTAAACGCAGTTATTGAGAAAAAATGACTGGTATTTTTTGGGAAAGTTTAGTATTATTTTTGGAAATTTTATTTTATTAATTAAATTGAGAAAATTTGATTATCAAAGTTTTCCTTCCGAAGCTAAACAGCGTTCAAAAAATGAAACAGAATGTCTAATCCAACCTTGGCATGCCCTTAAAATTCTAGGAGTTAATTTGTCCCCGCTGTCAAAGGCTTCTCTCTTCACGCCAATAACTGGTGTAAGTACTGAAATGTTGTGATTACTTGCCACTGAGAAATCACCAAGATTTAAACTTAAACTAGATGTATTTTTTTATAAATATGGTCCAACTAGAATTGAGTCAGTTTAAAAGATACATAGAAAAATAGATAATAAATTTACCACTAAAGGTTGGGCACCAATACGTAAAATAATAATAAAATAAAAATAAAAATAGAAAAGCCTACAGATGAGAAAGATAGTAAAAGGATACTTCCTCTTAATATCTTAAAGGGAAAAGTGTAGTCACGTATCAGTACTAGACAACAATCCGCAGTAGCTGATTTATTTATATTGATTCAAAAAAACAAAACTCTTTTCTTTCTTTTCTTTATAAGTAGCCAAAGAATTTTTCGATATAAATTAAAATGTTATCTCCTTGTAAGGAAGAAAGTCATAAAGAAGAAGCTCAGAATGTAAATGTTATACAAACGCGATTTTATTTTTGTATTTAACGTTTTTTTTAGCATAAAGAACTTCAAATTATCACTGTAAAATCTTCTGTCAAAGGAATAGGATGGAAAGACGAGTATGTTGATACGCTCAAGAAGTTAGTATACGATGTAAATATCATTGTTACACATACCTTTTCTTTGATAAAGTATATCTTTATTCATGAATTAAACACGAATGAAAACTTTGAACTTGAAGAATTTGCTACGCGGGGCTTCTATAGAGAAGTTTTTCTATCGCTTCTAGATTATAAACGTCGAGATGGTAGTGCAGGTGGTAAATCAAAATTGTCTGAAACAGTTAACAAGTTCAGAAGGATTATCGAAAAGCATTTCGAATCTTATAAAGAATGCTCATCATATGTACCCATCAAGCTTCCTAATGCTCAACAAATTGCTACTTACGAATCTATAAAAATTGAAACTGCCTTTGACAACAATCTTATACTGCAATTTGGTAATCAGTTAAGAAGATTTATTAATACCGTACTTCAAAAAAAAGAGCGTATATCTCAGCTGAAAACTGATTTAACGAATAAACACTGTTCCGATGCTGAGATCAAAGCCTCAATCAAAACTAACGTAATAGAGCCAATTACGCAAGTCAAACTCGCTATATCGACTAAAGATATTAACAAAATCCCCAAAGGTTTTATTGGTGATAAAAAAGTTCTTGGTTATATAAACGATCTGTTCTCATCCTATGATAGTTCTTATAAATTCAAGAAAGGCTCTATATACTATGACGTCAAAGCAAGTCCCAGAAAGCATCTACTTGCATATTTCAAGCTTGCTAATTTATGTGAATCTTGTAAGATTAAATCTTTTCAATGCTTTCCGACAAGAAAAAAGTTTATACCCTGCCACATAACAATTGATACGAAAATTTTAAATAATCATATATTAAAAAATACCAATCAAGGCAAATTAGACAAGCAGAGATTATGGGACCAAGTTATAAATATGTCTACTAAAGCCGTCAAACCACAGGGCAAAGCTAAATCTATACAATTTAGAGGTACTATTATGACGGATGGTATCGCTGTTTCTGTAATAAAACAGAATGAAGATACTAGCAAAGGTAACTCTAGTAAAAGCACTTTGTCTAAAACTGTTGATGAAAATATCGATTATTTGGAGAAGCTATCTTTACAAGAACATGTATCAACTGTAGAAAAATGCGTTCTGATAGATCCTGGTCGGAGAGACTTATTGTATTGTATGAGTGAAAATAGCGAAAAAGACAAAAAATTGGTATACCGCTACACTAGAAACCAGAAAGCAGTAGAAACAAAATCTACCAAGTTTAGGAAGCTTCGTCAAAAGTATAAACCCGAGCATGTTAAAGAAGCCGAAGAAAAGTTAAGTCTGCATGCTGCTTCCACTGTTGATATAAATAAGTACAAAAATTATATCAGAGCTAGAGCCGAAGTTAGTCAGGATTTATATCAATATTATTCAAACGAAGATAAGAAGAAAGAAGAACGTCCTGAAAATACACTTCCTTTTCGAAAGCTTAAATTATCTTCATATATAAACCAAGTACAGGCAGACAAAAGACTAGCAAGTAATTTAAGAAGAAAATTTGGAAAAGATAGCGTACTAGTTTTCGGAGACTGGTCTGGTGCTCATACTAAATTTCATGAACCAATTCGAGGTAAAGGAACTAGAAGAATGTTGAAAAAAGAGGGGTTTCAGGTGTACCTCCTTAACGAATACAAGACTTCTAGTGTCTGCCCCACTTGTACTAGCTCATCGTTAGAGACTTTTAAAAAATGCAAGAACCCCAGACCGTACCAACGGAGCAAAAACCCTATAGTTAACTGCCACGGACTCTTAAGGTAGGTCTTTTTTTAAACATCATATAGACTTTTTATACAAGCTCTAAACTTTTATTTTCAGATGCACAAATCAACAATGTTTAGAGTCAGTGAGCAATAATAATGGTAATAACTTCCGTGTCTGGAACAGGGATTTGGCTGCAGTTTTAAACTTTGCGACAATTGTAAAGCAGTTAAGAAAAACTATGACCCGTCCCGATGTCTTTAAGAGAAAAAACTTTGAAGACAGTTCTGCCAAAAAAAAGACTCGTTTACAGTAATTTTCCTTCCGAGTTAACGCTCAGGATACACAAGATACTGTCTAACAGGTATTAAATATATATATATTTTTTCATACCAAAAATAATAGCTAATATTTTCCAAAAAATTCACTCAATTCATTCCAAAAACTCACTTAATTCATCCTAAAAATTCGCTCACTTTTTCTCAATAACCCGTGAAAATACAGTACACAAGTATCGACATTAGCACATTTGAATTTTTTTATCAGTTGAATATTTTTTAGAAGTAATACTAGAGGAACTCCTTCAAACAAGAAGATGTCTTTAGCTGAACTATATCATGCTAACTAGCTAAAGTGTTACGAAAGTTTGTTTTGTACACACTAACAACGTTTCAAACATTTGTTCAGACTTATGTAATTTATCAATAAAAAATCATTCTCTTTTTTCTTTAAGCATTAATAGTTTCAAAGTGATTTAGTTACAACCGGCTTAGAAGAAAGCTGAACCAAATCGCAAATTTACATTGGTAATTTTAACATACAACGAGCCGTTTTTGTCACTGCTACTACATTATGGTATCAAATCCCCTACTATAGGCTACAATTTGTGCTTGCTAAGGCTTCATTACGTTGCAGTACGCTGCGCTTAAAAAAGGTTTGTTTTGACTTCCACTTGTCGTTATTCAAGTAATTCATGGTAGATAGTGGCCAGCATCTCCCAAAAAAAAAAAAAGAATTCCATTTAGCACGCAATTCCCAGGAAATGGGAGGACGGGACGATTTTATCCATTTTCCGGATTTAGTAAGGGTCATGTTGGTTTGCTTTATTAGCTGAATGCCGAGTGAGAGCACTTATTCGTCATGGAGTCAATGCTGGCTGCTTTATTTTGATTGATAACATTGAGGAGAGAGTTAATTCATTTGACTAAGAGCTTTAAAGTATTGCCCAATGAATGATTTACCTTTTCTTTCTCAAAGTCGCTACTACACTCCATAAAATAATCTTCATGATCTGTCATGGTTTTTTTTTTTTTTATCTAGTCCGTCAGCATGTTTTTTTTTATTTGAAAGAGTAATCACAAAATTATTACTTTCTAATACACTGTCATATCCTGAGTTTCTATTCTCTTCTCATCATACCAAAATAATTCAACCAGATTCGTCTCTTGACTAAAGTACTCGATATTTTTTTTTTTTATAAAGGGGCTCTTTTCATGATTGTTTTGTATTATTCAGTTGCTGCTTACAGTTTGAGCTAAAGTCAGTCAACGTGTGGCCTACTATGTCCATGAAAGTACGGACAGGGCTAATTGAAGCAAGAAGTCTTGCTTTAAACTGCTGCTTCATTTTTCAGCTAGGCTGACTCTTTCTTAGATGCTGATAAATATCTTTTTTATTATAACAACCAGAAACTTTTTTTCGTAATTATGTACATATCACAAGATTTGGATTCGAGAAGGAATTTTACGCCCTACCTACAGTGGATGCAGTAGTAGAGGCATTTTGAAACCATTTAGATTCGCAAGTCTCTAAATTCAGTGGGTCATACAAAACCTATTGTGTATGCTGACAACATATGTATGACACCATTGTCTTGATTTTTCACTTCTTCGACCTTGATAATACATATACAGTCTACGAATACGTTTGATATAGGAATTGGTTAACAAATGAACCGCTTTGTATATGATAAAAAGATATATATATATATATATATATATTTACCATTGTCAACATCTATACCATAAGCGTTTTAAAGCTATACATGTTTTGATACAATCTCTTGTATGTAATTAAACAAAATATTAAAGCGAAAGTAGCAAGAATTTTCATATTTTATTTAGAGACAAAGATAAAGAAAAAAAAAAAGATTAATAATAAACCTGTTTGCGTGTGAACAATTATGTATTCATGCGTTGTGCCAATTAACAAAGTTCAATATCCTCTCATATAGACCAAAATCTTCAATGGTCTATTGTGATGATATTAAAAAAACCAAAAAATATGTAAACGAAAAATCTAACATAATTGCAAAGTCCGTTCAAATAGATATTCAATAAACACTGAAAAGAACATTGATTGAAAAATAAAAAAATAAAAGTTGAACGTGGTCATAGAGCAAATATGAGCCTATTTTTAAGCGAATGCGTACTGCAATGTAATGAAAAGGTGCAGTTTTTTTTTTTTTTTTTTTTTTTTTTTTTTTCCTAAATTCCATTTTTAGGGGTTCATAACCAAGTTCAAAAAACCTATTGCGATGTCTCTGTCCGTCCATCTGTCTGTCTCGGTTTATTGGCAATAAAAGTTCTAGATTTCTTTTTATTTTACAGGATGTCAAAAGTATTTTCAACCCACCAACGCAATAAATTATAAAATATTTCACCTAATTTAGGTCCGATTGAAAGGGATTTTTTCACTTAATTTAGATGAAGTCCTGATGTTTTTAATCTTTTCAATTTTTTCAAGGCACCACAAAAAAAAAAAAAAATGCAGGCTTTTAGCCTTTGGAGTTCCTGATTGTGGTGTAGATGAATTTATGCGGTGCCTTTTGAGCTTATACATTAACCAAAGGCTTCATAATAAATGTTAAGATAAAATAATAATAATAAAAAAGTCTAGCTGTAAAAAATAGTGTAATCTAGAGGGAAAATTTTTGGATGATACATAAAGACAAGACACTTTAACAAAAAAGAATGATTTTAGTTATGTATATCACAACATGTCAAAGGAAATTAAGTTTAATCTGGACTTTTTGTTTATTGCCTTTTTTTTTATTATTACAATAATTATTTAAAAAAAGTTACTAGTGCTTTAGCCTTTACAATCCGGAAAGAAAAAGTTTCTAAATTCAAAGTTTCCCAAGACAAACCACGAGGAGGTCCACTGGCTGAAGTCTCAAAAATAAGAATGCAACGGATAAGTACAACAACACAACAATCAATGATAATATTTTTCTTAGAGATGACTACCAAGATAAGAACCATCAATCCAACTCTCCCTTCGATATTCGTATGGTTTTACGTGCCATTACACCCAGGATTAAACTGCACGAACCGCTCGTAAACGAGGACGGAAGAGAAGGAGACAGGACTTACCAAGATAGAACATACTCGCCAAAAAATAGAATCACTAACTGCTGCAGTGTTGTGGCAACAATCAACCTTTGATCATAATACTTTCCTTTGAGATGACATCTACCAAGATGAGAACCATCAATCCAACTCTCCCTACGATATCCGTATGGTTTTACGTGCCATTACACCCAGGATTAAACTGCACGAACCGCTCGTAAACGAGGACGGAAGAGAAGGAGACAGGACTCATCAAGATAGAGCATACTCGCCAGAAAATAGAATTCACAAAACTTGATCATTGCTTTTACAAACCCGTTGCATTGCTGAAACTGTTAGAAACTGCTTGGAAACATAATATAAAAAAAAATAACTTACTATCATAACAACAACCGTTTTGTCCTTTTGATTTCAAGTTCCAGCAGACTACAAATAGCAGTATTTCTAAAATGAGTGTTAGAAACTGTTAGAAACTGTTTGGAAACATAATATATATAAAATAAAATAAAAAGTAACTTACCATCATAGTAACAACAACTAAAGCAGCACCAGTATTAGTCAGAGCAACACCTATCATAGCAACACCTGTCATAGCAGCACCTGTCATAGCAGCACCACCAGCCATAACAATAACCGGTAACACTAATAAGCAAACACCCGGTGATGACAGCAAAAAATTGATACTATGGCACCATATTAACTGTATCACAAATAGAACAAGATACCCGACAAAAGAAACCCAGAAGCAACTGGTATTCAAATCTTTAAATCTTTATGCAGCAATACACTTAACCTCCCAGAAGTAAACTTCTAGGACCAGGAACTATCCCATGGTAAGTTAATTACAGAAGTAGAATAAAGAAATGTCGAGATCTATACTAATCTGCAAGTAGAGAACTAATGCATTACACTTTGAGAAGTGCTGATTGCGGCATGTCAAAACATTGTAAATGTTCCACGGTAAGAAAACCGCTACATTCGCATCACAATCAAACAATAGAACATCATACTTTGCAAAAAAAAAAAGATAATAATAGGTATAAAAGGAGGAACAACAGGGTTACTTTGTATATTTTTTTTTATTCATAATCTTGATGACGTTTCCAAAAAAAAAAAATGAGATAAAAAAAAAAGTGTGTCACAAAAGAACACACACTTGTTTCGATATTATACCATTTTACCCCTTACTTTCTTCTTCTCATTAGACTGAAGCGCCGTAGAAACAGAATTTATTATTATCTTAGCCTAACATAAACGTAAAGGTTTTATTATTTTCAAACTAATGTTGTGATTACAGTCTTTGGTTAGATTGAAAGTTTAATTGAGCTCCATGGGTAAAAGAAAAAAATACATACGAAAGAGCAATAGTGGAAATATTATTACTCTATGTTATTTATAAAAAGAGGATATCTTTCAATCAACGAGTGTGTAGACATAACTACAACATTATTTCTGATTTGTGGTCTTATGTAAGCGTATTATCAACAAGGTATCTTTGTAGGATTACCCCTCTTTTTTTCTTATAGATATACATACATACAGACAAAGACGGAAAAATAAAGAACGATCATGGATATATTATTGGCCACCTTTTTTTTTTTCTGTTCGTATACGTTAGTATAAAGTGAAATGGGCTGAATGTGATTCTACAATTAGTGTTAGTTACTATTTGATAAGTTGGACTCGTTTGCTGACTGAATATTTGATAAATAACAGGTTCAAGTCAAATAAATAACTACCATTAAAGCATTCATTATCCTGTGTTCCTTTTGTGTTACCAATCTTGTCTTTATTGGTTTAAATATTCAAAGAAAAAAAAATATGATAATAATTAAAAGGCTTGATCATCTTTTGCTTTTGGTACTTCTGTCTATCTTTATTTAGATTTCCTTAACAGCTTTGAAATGGTTAATGAAGACCTCCAATCTAATCCTTTCTAAACCCAAGCTTTGACTGAATATCTGGAAGAGCTACGTTAAAAGTTAAAACTACAACAGCAATTCACTTCCTCACACGATTCAGCTGTTACAAACATAGATTTGGATTATGACCCCCAAGACCAATTGCTTCTGATATCATCCCTACTGAGCAACTGCAACAAGCTCTATCTGGTAAAAGTGAGGGCTTTTTCGATCATCAATTGACGAGCTTGATAGACCTTCGCCTCAACTTTTGCTGTGAGTCACAAAAGAGAACCTACATAAAGCCATTCAAGCAGCTGGTCGTAGATCACATCTCCAACAAAGCAATAGTTTTCTTGATAATAATCAGCAACTAAGCCAAAAGGTTAAAAGACTTGATTCTCCTAATATTGGGTAAAATTTATTAAATGCTTTACGGTCGAATAATCGATCAAACTTCTGAAATAATTCATATTCAACTTCTAATAGTTATTCTCACTAATTTCACACCACTATTCTCTAACTTGACACCATTATTTTCTAACTTCATAATTTATTCTCTAACTTCACATCAATATTCTCTAAGGTTTCAATAATCTGACGAGAGATAAAAAAGAACTATACTGAAAGCAGCAAGACTGAAAGTTGTTTAAGTTGAGATTAAGATAAAAAAACTGTTCATTTTCTTGTGTTAAAATTACATAGCGATATCGATATTTCTTCTTACAATCCAGCCATCTCTAAATTCCTCTATTAAAGTAGTTGATTGATCAGTGTATTTGAATGGATTTATTTTTATTTACTACCTTGTACTGAAACAAACTCTGTACCAGGTTCTTTAATCTTTGATAAGTTGGAAGTGCTTCCGCAAGTCTCGTTCGTAACAGATTCAATTCGAGTATTTCTTGAAGCCGAAGAAACTTCAGTATAATCAGAGAAATGTGTTTCTTCAATTTCTTTAGCGTCGAGGCGATAATAGTTCTTTTTATTGAAATAGTTTCCTATTTTAGAATAATAAAGTAATATAAAGAAATAACAGTTGAGGTTTTGAGGTTTAAAAAAGATTATATAATATATATGTATATATATATATAAACATATATATAAACATAACTGCCCCGTAAGTTTTACTTCATCGATTCCGTTTACAGAACCAGTTTTGCCACTCCATCATGTGTAAATAAAAAGGATGATTTGCTTCAAAGCATGTTGGCGTTTCTTGACATTCAGTTTTAAGACTCCTTTTGAAATAGACTATTTTTGAACAAATAAGTCAATTCTAATGACCAGTTGTTTGGAATACTCTACTATAAGCATATCATCTCTTTCGGAAAATAACTACATAACTGCTCAGTGAAGACTAAAAAAAAAAAGATGTTAATCCCTTCACTACTATTACTATTTTATTTTTGCATAGCTGTCATGGAGTAAACTTTCCGATTAGAACAGGGTTGTTACACGACATGAAAAATTTATGCACACAACATGCAATGTCGACCGATGCAAAAGGAATATTCTCGATCATATTTTATAATGTAATGATATTATACTGTTATATGAGAACCAAGTAAATGTTTCTTGTTAAGCTTAAATAATCGTATTTTAGGTCTAGATGATTCACATCTAGCCTTCCATCTAAAATAGCCGCTGTAATAAATCCAGACACATATATAATCCTTGTTTAGAAAAAGATGAAACGTTTTTTTTTTTTTTTTTTTTTTTAGATTCTCTTGTCATGGCTCAGGATATTTATATGAGTCTGTTTATATTTATTAAACCGACTAATTATAAAATGAAAAGAAACATAATGACGATAAGTATGTTTGAAAGTAAAAAACATAATGACGTTAAATATTTGGTTTTTTCTAAAAAAAAAAAAGAAAAAAGAAAAAAAACATGGAATATATGTAAGTAGAGAGAAATATTGAAGGAGCATACAACATCGTTCCTTATATTTACATGAGCTCATGGTTAACTTGGAACTACTTCTCAGTATGATTGGATCAGTCATTTTTTCAAAAGGATTAGAAAATGATTTTTTTTTTTTTTTTTTTTTTTGTTGATTCGATGAGGTGTAAGATCGACAATCATGAGGATTTTTTCTTATAATTCCGGCGAAGACCAAATAAAAAATCTTGTTATAGTTTATTCATGTGAAGGGATAACTATATCTCATGGGTATTCAAGTTGTACCATTTAATAATTGGTTCAATGCACTAATTTAAGTTTACTTTCCCATGAAAAAAAAACAAACAAAACAATTTTTTTATTTTTTGGGTATATCATTATCAGTGAGTAGTATCTTCTTTTTTTCTTGTTGGTAAGAATTTAAGATGAATATATTACTTAAAATCGCATCCTTATTTTTTTGTATGTATGAAGATTTATTTAAAATCAAAAGATAATTCCCATCCATAAAAGTAAATGAAAAAAGGTATAAACTGTCATTTAAAAAGGAAAAACGCTTGGGCCATTGGAAACATGTGTTACCCTTCATTGACATGTTCAGTTATTCCCTTTCCTTCTCTTCAAATTTAATAAAATGCACTTTTGCTCATCTTTTTTTTTTTAAAAAAAAATATAATCAATCAAAATACCTGAGATGTATAACAATATTTATATTTTTTTTTGTTATAATGATGTAAGGTATACTCTTTGTTTTTTCTTCAGTTTAGAATAGATTTTTGTCACACGGCATGGATTTTTTCGTATCCACTCCAAAATATAAAAGCTGCTACTTAAACTGTCATTTCACTTTTTTTTTTCTTTCTTTCATCATATTCACTCAAAAAGCCTTTTATTCCTTTTTTTTTTACGGCGCATTTAAATCAACACTTAAAAAATATAAGGATTTATATATCACGGTTTTTTATATCATATTTATACATTCATAAGCATAGCTTTTCTTAAAGAGAAAAAAAAGGTAAAGGCTAAGAAAAAAAAAAAACCTTACATATGTATTTAAAAAATAAACACGCATATTTATAAAATTTGAATAGGAAAACGCATATACACTACAAATAAATAACTTTATATTATGTCATATTCTCATAACAACGATTCTGATTCAGAGCAAGACTACCACTCCTACTTAGAGCAAATTCGTTCTGTTAATTCTGATTCAGAGCAAGAATACCACTCCTACTTAGAGCAAATTCGTTCTGTTTATCCTGATTTACCTCAACCTGGTACAACAAGCAATGAAAACGTCTTTTCTCCACTGTCAGCTTTTGAATTCTCTGGAGACGACTTGAGTAGCTCTGAGAAAAGCTTTTCAGACGAAGTTGGTAATGGTTCAGAAGAAGCCAACTCCACTACAGATGAAGATGTACATGATATTGAATCTGATGATAACTATGGTAATTCACCAGCTTATCATACACCTACCATTACAAGAAAACATAGCAATTGTAAAGTATCTAAACTTCTGTGTTCACATAAAAATATGTGCTAATAATTTTTATTTAGATTATTTGAGAAATGCTTCTAGTCGCAAAGATGACGAGAGTGATGAAAATTCAGATGGTGAATCAAATAAAAGTACTAGACGTAACTGTTTAGTTCGTCGTCAAACGCAACGACAAGGTAATAAATATATATAGTTATTGCTTCGTAAGAGAAAAATAATACTAACACACTTTTTTTTTAATCTTTTGTAGGTATTCTCTCTTCTGGTGATTATGTACGTCGCTCTACTCGTAGTCGAAAGACGACAAATTATAATGAAGGTGATACAGACATGTGGGAAGTCTCTGATAAGAGACACATAGCAACCCAGTACATGAAGAAGAAGCCATTCAAAGTGTACTTGATCACCGTAAAAAAGAAAATGCAGCAGGTAATTTTTTTCTTTTAAAAAAAAACTGATGAGTATACTGATATATAATGAAATAGATGACTCAGATGACCCAGAGACAAACTTTTTGTACTTGATTAAATGGAAATCTTTGTCACATATTCACAATACATGGGAGCCATTTTCTTACTTGAAATCAGTCAAAGGATTTCGTAAAGTAGAAAACTATATTCGCAATCGTATTGAAGAAGAAGCCTATATTCGACAACATGATGAGACAACAAAAGAAGATATCGAACAACAAGATATTGACATCTCACGTCGTCGTGATGAAATCAACGATTGGAAGACAGTTGAGCGAGTAATTTCTCGAAGAGGTAGTCCAGGAACTATTGAATACCTTGTAAAATGGAGAAGACTTCATTATGATGAATGTACTTGGGAAGAAGAAGAAGCAATTTCAGATAAATATCAGGTTAAAATCGATGAATATTTGGAACGTGAAGAAAACACGCTTATACCACATCGATCCATGACATACCCGAAACAAAAGAGACCTGAATTCAAAGCATTTAAAGAACAGCCTGCCTATATTAATGGTGGTGAATTACGTGACTATCAATTACATGGTGTCAATTGGATGTATTGGCTTTGGAGTCGTGATGAAAATGGTATTTTGGCAGATGAAATGGGTTTAGGAAAGACGGTTCAAACCATTAGTTTTTTAAATGCACTTTATAATACCTGTAATGTCTATGGTCCTTTCTTGGTTGTAGTACCACTTTCTACATCAGATAATTGGATGCAAGAATTTAAACAATGGGCACCTCAAATGAACGTATTATGTTATTTAGGTAACCCTCAAGCACGTGAAGTCATTCGAGACAATGAATTTCATGTGAAAGGAACGAATCACTTCAAATTTAATGTATTGATCACTACCTATGAAATTGTATTGAAAGATAAAGATTTCTTACAAGGTATTCGTTGGAAATATCTAGCAGTGGATGAAGCCCATCGATTAAAGAACTCAGAGTCACAATTATATGAAGCACTCAGTAGCTTCCAAACTGCTAATCGATTATTAATTACTGGTACACCGCTTCAAAATAATGTCAAAGAATTATTAGCTTTGGTTAGTTTCCTTAACCCAAAAATGGATATGACTGAATACGCAGAAATTGATGTAGAAGATGTCATCAAGAAGAAAAGATTTCATCACTACACGATAGTATTAAACGAATCATGTTACGTCGATTAAAAAGGATGTAGAAAAGTCATTACCTAATAAATCCGAACGTATCTTGCGTGTGGAAATGAGCAACTTACAAAAGGAATACTATAAGCATATCTTGACAAAAAACTTTGATTTATTAAATGGAAGTGGAGAAAATAAGAAACAATGGTTAAATATTGCAATCGAATTGAAAAAAGCCAGAATCATCCTTATCTTTTTCCAAACACAGAAGAAATGTCAATGAGTAGAATCACACGTTTGAAAGGTTTAATCGAGAACAGTGGAAAAATGGTACTGTGGATAAACTATTAACTCGCTTGAAATCGAATGGTCATCGTGTCTTGATCTTTTCTCAATTGGTCATGATGTTGGATATCCTTTCTGAATATATGACGCTACGTGGGCATACCTTTCAAAGATTAGATGGTTCCATGAAGCCAGAAGACAGAAATAAGGCAATTGAGCATTATAATGCTCCAAATAGTCCAGATTTGCTTTCATCTTGTCTACACGTGCTGGTGGTATGGGTATTAATTTAACTACGGCAGATACTGTCATTATCTTTGATAGTGATTGGAACCCACAGAATGATTTACAAGCCATGTCTCGTGCACATCGTATTGGTCAAACCAAATCAGTTAATGTTTATCGATTCGTTACCAAGGAAACCATGGAAGAGGATATCATTGAACGTGCCAAACGAAAGATGGTCCTCGAATACTGTATCATTAAACGAATGGATACCTCGGGTCAATTAACTGAACAAGAACAAAATATTGCTGCATCCCAATCACTCAAGACAGCAACAGGTAAAAATAAGGATTTACCATTCAATAAAGACGAATTAAGTGCTATTCTCAAGTTTGGTGCACAAAATATGTTTCAAACCTCTGATAACAACGAAAAGTTGGACGATATGGATTTAGATGATATTTTAGCGAGAGCTGAACAAACCGAGACAGAGAATGCAGATGACAGTGCTTTAGGGTCCGATGATTTCTTGGCCCAGTTTAAAATTACGGACTATGGTGGTACTGCAAATGATCTTAGATGGGAAGATATTATACCATCCGAAGAAATTGAAAAAGTAGCACAGGAACAACAAAAGGTTGAAGATCAACAAACTGTACTATACGATCGTGCAGCAAAAAGAAGAATTGTGTATGATGAGCATATGAATGAAGAAGAAGAGGAAGAGGAAGATGGAAGTACACAATTAGGTAAAAGAAGAAGAAAGACAGCTGTCCCAGGTCAAGGTTCTTCTAGAAGAAGACAAGCTGCCTCTGGTATCCCGAATGAATTATCTGAACGTGACAGAAGAGCCATCACAAGAGCCGTATTAAAGTACGGTGATCTCGAAGCCAGATATGATGATGCAGTTTCAGATTTCGATCTTGGCCAAAAGGATAAAGATACCATCTTGAATTTATACTATGACCTAATTCAAGAATGTAGAGCAAAGGTTCGTAAACAAGCTGAAGCTAATGATAGCTCACTTAAAGGTGTTGAAGTATCTGAAGAGGTCTTGTTACGTGAATTGCGACATACCAAACAGAAAGCTATATTATTTACATGGCATGATGTTCAAAGTGTCAATGCAGGCCAAATATTTCAAAGGCATCATGATATGAAGATTCTCGCTAGAAGATTGAACTCTGTGAATGACAAATATAAGTTTCGTGTATCTACTGGAGCTAAACGGGTGCAAGGCTGGTCGTGCAATTGGGGTGATAAAGAAGATGCGATGCTACTGGTCGGTGTACATGAGCACGGGTTTGGGTCTTGGTCTGCCATACAAGCAGATAAACCACTTGGATTAAGCGATAAATTCTTCATTGGAGGAAAAGATTCAGATGAGAAGAAGACGCCAAAAGCTATTCACTTAGTTAGACGAGCAGACCAAATGATGAAGACCTTAGCGGAAGAAGATAGATTGATAAATGATTTACATGGCAGTATACCTGAGCATAGCTCATCAGCCACATCCTTCTCTTCTAGAAAAAGATCTTCACGCACTTTAGATGATGTACCCAGACCTTCCCATAAACGAGTTGAAAAAGATGATAAAACGCCTGTACGATCATATGAAGACTACGATGAAAATTCATGTTACTCTACAATGCGATCAGTAAACCATTACTTGATTCGACTTCGTGACGATTCTGTCAAAGAAGAAGGAGCGCGTAAAGCACATATTATCAAGGAGTGTCTAGCTCCTATTGGACAATTTATTGATAAGAAGGCAGCAGAACATAAAGGAGACACGAACTTAAAACGAGATCTATGGATATATACAGCAAAGTTCTGGCCTGGTGTGAACGTTTCACATAACGAAATTATGAACGTATATGAGAAATTAGTAGCATCAAGTTCTACAACCACAACAAAACCAAGTGCAACAAAAACAAGTACTTCTGGTTCAACTGCAACTCAAAGCCATAATGGTAGTAGTAGTAGTAGTAGTCATATAGATCTAAGCTCGCAAAAGTCATCAAGCTCTTCTAGAAGAAATAGCCGCAGTCATCATTCTCATAATCGAAGTAATAGAGATGACAGAAGTAGTAAACATGACAAAAGTAGTAGATATGAAAGAAATAGTAGATTTGACAAAAGTAGTAGATATGACCGAAATAGTAGATATGACAGAAACAGTAGATATGACAGAGGCAGTAGAGACGATAGAAGTAGTAGAGGTAACAGAAGTAGTCACGATGAACGAAGTAACAGAGAAGACCAAAGTAACAGGGAAGATCGAAGCAGTAGAGATGGACGAAGAAGATCCCCCTGTAAGAGTGGTGATGATCACAATCGTCGTGATCGAAAGAGCAACAGTAGCAGTAGTCGCTACAATTCTTATAACCGAGATTGTAGCCGAACCAACCGAGACAGACGTTTCTAAAGATGTAATGCAGATATAAACCCCCCCCCTCCCCCTGTGTTAAGAAAACCTTTTCTTATTAAATAAAATAATTATTATATAATGGATAAAAAGCAGAAAGTTTTTAGTTATGAACGAGGCTAAAAAATCCATCTTATATCTTCATGAGGGCGATATATTTCACAAATTACTATTTCTTTTAAATCTAGACTAGTGATATCCAAATTGAAACACTCGTAGGATCTTTTGCTATATGACTTTTTACTTACTGGAAAGACACCATCTCTGTTGTAAGAAAAAAAAGTAATAAACAAAAAGTCCAGATTAAACTTAATTTCCTTTGACATGTTGTGATATACATAAATAAAATCATTCTTTTTTGTTAAAGTGTCTTGTCTTTATGTACCATCCAATAAGTTTCCCTTAAGATTGCCCCCAAGATTATACCATCTTTTACAGCTAGACTTTTTTTTTTTCTTATATTACATGTCGCTAATTCATTGCAAAAACTAATTAGTTTTATTATAGTTAAACTTGAACTGATACGGTTGATAAAGTATAAACACAATATTAGCTCTATAAAGCCTTTGGCTAATGCATAAAGCTCAAAAGGCACCATATAAACTCATCTACATCACAATCAGGAACTCCAAAGGCTAAAAGCCTGCGTGATATGTCGCTTTTTTTTTTTCGTGCTGATTACGGCTCCCCAAAAAATTACCAAAGTAAATATACAATCTTCGTTATATTAATTTTTTTTTCATTTTCATTTATATATACATATCAGGCTATCATTACTACACCACTAATGGTTTCCCAAAAGCTGTGCTCGACAATCTACTCTCAAAAAAAAAAAAAAAAAAAAAAAAAAAAAAAAAAAAACTCTCACAGAAACTTCAACAAAAAAAACCTCCCACAAAAAACCTCCCACAAAAAACCTCCCAAAGAAAACAATTCGCACCTTAAATAAGTACTTCGCCTATGAGGGCTACTATCAACTTCGCAGTACGACTTGAATTGAAGAAAAAAAAGGGAGAAAGAGGAAAAAAAGACGTCTTTATGTAGATGAGCATAAAAGTCACTTCAAATTCCATGACGTGTTTTTAAAAAAACTCTATTAGGCGTTACCTTACAAGTTATTTTTTTCATGCACGAAAACCATTGACCACTTACTACCTATTGAAAATCTACCATTACCTAAAAGATTAGGTATATCAATTAAGAAGCAACAAAATGAACATAAAGCAACCCACCTTTCTTTACCTTTAAAAAAAAGTTGGCTTCCAAGGCCTAAATATACCGGTTTAATCGGCAATTCTTTTGTTATGGAATTATAGTGATTCTGATAAATACTATAGTCAATGGAGGATACAACTAAATCATTTAAATCCACATGGTTAGGAAGAGGGGAAAGACGATAAAGTGGATAAGGAAGAAGAGAAGGGTCGAGAAAATATATAATATATTTATATACGTTGAATTAATAGTTGATCTTCCATATCTAAAAAGATCTTATTCTTTAGACGAGAATAGTACAACATCTACAGCAGCTCCTGTCAAGGTACAAAAAAATAGTGGAAGATTTACAAGTTATATTGTGTCTTTCAACATCCGTATGATGAAGTATGGTTTATGACTGCGTGTGATAGATGTGATGATTGGTTCCACGGGGAAGTGTATATTCATCAGCGAAAAGGAAAATGAATGTATTGACTTTTATGTTCCAAAGATAAATAAAAAAAAAATGCACAAAAAAAATTAAAATGATATGATTTTTAGTGACAATATGAAAACCGAAATGTGGTAATCTAGTTTGTTATAAAGCAGAATTAGTTCAAGTTTAGATTCATGCAAAATGCAGGTCGCACGAGCTCGACTGGAAAATTGGTTGAAATAAAGCAGCGCCGATCTTATAATAGCACGGAACTATTAAATAATAGCACCACTAATACATTCTTTACATGGTTAGTAGCTAAATACCATTTCTTGTAAATAAAATGTATAACAAGAAGCAGTTGACTTTCTGAACTACTTATTTACTCCCTGTATCTCTTTGTGCATTTAATAACCATCCCCAAACACATATACCAAGTAGCTTCCAGCTGTATTACCATTGCCTCTATTGCACTTGAAGAACGTAACTGTATTAAAAATTTATTTACCCAAGGATTCTAGACCGTGTCTTGCTGTTTTTGATTTTTGAAGCTATAACTATAACAATAATATGAATAAATCTCACTTTGAAAAAATCCGATAAAAAGACTCACAGCAAAAGAACAGGGCACTGGATAAAAACATTGTATAAAAGCACTAAATCAATGTCCAGCACCCATTAGGGCGGCGACGGCCACAGTTCGTTGTTTAGTCTGATACACTCCTACCGAAAAAGTTATCGGATTTTCAGATATCAAAATCAAGACTGAAAATCCGGGGTGTATATACAAAAATAAAGCTGTTGCTGTCACTTCTTTTCTCCACTGATTAGAATAAATATTCATGATTCAAATCACAACATTTAATATGAAAAGGGTGAATTCAAGTTTTTTCACTTTTTTCTGTTTATGATGAAAGTGATATTAGTCAAAATCTCTTATTGCAGTGTTCAATTATTGATTTTGGACGAGAAATATAAGAAACAGCGTGTTACTTTATGACAAGAGTGCGATGCATCTGCTTTTAAACTGCTTAATATTTATACTTCGATCAGCCTTGTCAGAGTATGAGGTACCTGAGTGTTTTTAATTTATTAATTGTTCGGAAAAACAGGGCCAGACCTTTAATTAACAGATGTAGCTTAATGGTAGACATTTGGTTGTGCCCTTGTATTTTATCTTCTATATTTATAATATAACGCTATTATATTTTAGTATTATTAATTTTCTGCTACGTCTATGACAGCCCATTCATGATCACAATATATCTTTCGAGTGTGTACATCCTCTGCATGATAAAGAATTTCAAATTGACCACGAGATAAAAAGTAAATAGGAAAAGAATGAGAGATAACTTGAACGGATACAGAAATCTAACAAATAAACAAATTTAATTATGATGAATCTTATCGTTTTTTTTTTTTTTTTTTTTTTTTTTTTTTTTTTTTTTTTTTTTTTTTTTTTTTTTTTTTTTTTTTTTTTTTTTTTTAGCCAACCTCTGGTAACACTACTTGCTGGACACCTTCCATTAATAATTTATTGGAGAGATCGTATTCCTTCACACCATCGTTGTAACTTTGAACGGGTTGAACTCTCAATATGAGTTTTACAGGATATGCTACAAAATTATATTTAGTAATAGTACAATAATGAAGCAATACAAACACTTACTAAATCGATTTCTAAGCGTAACTGTCATTGTCACGTACTCGTTGCAAACACATGAAAATCTTCTTTGACTCAACTTTTTAACATGTTCTCCCTTCAAGTCTATCACGAACTCTACATCTTCTTTTTTTAAAATTTCTAGTTGGACACTATTTAGTCGCAAAGAAGGTCTGAGGTTTAACTCGCCTGATCGCCTTGTAGCTTTACAATACCAATTAGCCTTGATCCGGCGTAAAAGCTCTTCACGGTACCAAAACATTTGAATGCGAGCTTTCTGTTGTTCTTCGGATATCTTCGGACCTTGTGCAATAACAAACTGCTTATTGGGATCAAAAGAAGGAATTTCTTGATCAATAATATCAGGTGACAAGAAGAGTCGTTTTAAGGGTAGCACAATTCTATGGAAAAAAAATTGCTGTGAATAATAGAAACAATATATTTAACTTACTCTCATACTAACCTTGATGTGGACCCTGGTTGAATAGTAATACATGATAAAAGATTATTACAATCACTGCTATATTCTTCCGTTTCATTTGATATTGTGAAATCAACGTCGAAAGATATTGTCCATGTATTTCGGACATCAAGTGTCACAAGACAGTATTCATTTCTTTCTTGCTCCTCCAGTGTCAAATTTCTAGAAACTAAGAGAAGATCTTCCACAGGCTGGTTCTGAATGATGTCTATGGATTCAATTTTGACAGAATCAGCTTGATGCTTGATGTTATGTAATGCAACATCCAGTACCTCTTTGGGAGCTGGTGTACTGTGTCTTAAATAAACCACATCCCAATTAGAAGGTTCTAAATTCCTATATACGGTAATCATAACGTTGAGATACAGTTGACGTGTATAAAACGTGGATATTTTTTCTGAATTATTATTATTTAAAAGATTAGAATCTTGGACTTCTGGCCTGGCTCTGTTGAGGTATCCGTAGTCTACCTGAATTGTTCCACCGCGACTGAAAAAAAAAAGTTTGTACATTACTTTATTACATAATATTCGTATTTACTTACCAATCTCTTTTTCCAAAGACATTTACTTTGAGTGTAATACTCTTACCTTGTGGAATCCATACTATTTTGCCTATTGAGTTGGTTGATTCTTTTTCGTCAGTTCCTTCCCATGAGAATACCCGAGTTCCTTTCGTATGCAACTCGATTTCATATTGCTCTTCTGGAGGGAGTTCTGGATTTATAGCAAGTGGTCCTATAGTCGTAGAGTCAGTAAATGACAATGTGATAAAATCCACAGCGATGTTTCCAATATTTTCAAGCTCCATAGTTATATACGTTCTAAAATAAAAGAGGAAATAGATTAATGTATAAGCACGATAATCAAATTCTTTATTCTTACGCTTCTCCCTCATAAAGCATAACCGCACCATGCATCATAGAAGTTCTTTTTATTTTAAGCAATGGTTGATCATCAATAGCATCTAGCTCATAAAACTTGACCCTATTGTTATCATCAGAAGTTTCTATTTTTTTTAAAAAGAAACATGTGGTATATAAGTGAGTTGCGTTTTTTTTTATACTTTGTTATTTTAAGTGTACCTCTCTTTCTGTTTGATTTAATAGCGTCAAGTCCACTATAAAAAATATTAGAACTTGGTATAATAAAATAAAATTGTTATATATCGCTTTTACCAATGTTTTATCTTGATAAAGTTATCATTAAATACATCTTCTGGTGTTTTTTTGACTGGCGGGCTAATGAGGAATTCCTGTTCTGAAAATCCTACGATCTGGATTAAACAACCACGTATAATTAAAGTTCCAGTCTCTTCTGGAGTTCCCATCAACTGAACAAATATAGTAGCATTAGCTGGTATAGTAGCAGCGGATGGAACAGCATTAAAAGCAATACCGGATGTACTGCGTATACAAATAAATATTGATATTTTACGATGACTTTTAATCCGAGGAGTTTCTTACCTCAAAACTATATTTTGTAATTCCAAATCAAATCCAAATGGATTTATCAATGTAACCTTGAATTCTGAAATTTCATCCTTTACCAGTACAATTTTGTACTATATACATATATAAAAAAAAGGAAGAGAGGTAAATGAAAAGTGATAAGCCATTTAAAAGAAAAAAAACTTACAGTAAGATCTGCTTTCTTAGCAAACGGGTTATAAATAAACGGATCAGCGTCTTCTGGGCAATCCTTTTTCACGTTTTCCACCGCCTCATTTTTTATTGGATGCAAATAAACAGCTTTTCTAGAGATTGGCTTTTTCGCCTCAATACTAGATACAATATTGACACCCCAATAGTTGATCTTTTCTGATGATGAAGTAGATACTCTCTTATTCGTATTACTCTTCGCCACCATACCCTGAATGGTCGTTGCCAATTTAATTTGTTCTGCTTTAGGAATATATTGATATAAATTTTTCAAAAGCACAGTAGTGTAGTACAATCGTGATCCATTATCAAGCAAAGCATCTGAAACAGATATGCATTGCTTTAAAATATCTATTTGAAGTTCTGGCCAACCAAATCTACTCTTCGCTCTTTGTGATGAGCTTCTTTTTGTGGTAGTAACATTCGTAAATATACCGTTATCCTCTCTTTGCATGGCTTCTAATGTGCCACCGTCTTGTACATTACGCTCGCCAACTCCATAGACTTCACAGACATGTTTAATAACTTCTAGTACACCGCTATCATAGTTTTCCGAAATTAAGTTACTAACTGATTTAGATAACCCTGTTCGACGGTATTGTATTAATAGTGGCAACATGCACCCCACACTTTCATGCATTAACCAAGCTGCTTTTCTATGATACCCAATCGATGAATAAATTGACGACATACACGTTGTTATAAAGATTTGATCTAATAATGCCAGATCACTCATATGTATTTCCCATATTTTTGTTACCCATTCTGCTATATCATGCCTTGATAACCCACTTTTTTTATACAGCAAAAGTTCTGGTATTGACATGAACAATTTCTTCTCCTTTTTTAATTTTCCTTCCACATTATCTTGTTTAAGCTCACCACTCACAAGCAGTGACATTGTTAGCTCATTCCATCCATTATTCAAATACGCTGTGGTGAGAGCTCGAGATACTTTTAAGCATGATTCTACGTAAATTAGGTCGGGCACAGAGAAGTTAGCCGTTAATGCTACTCGAGCATAATTCATGATTACTTTTGAGTAAGTTTCTATGATGACAGTCAATGTGGATCTTGGCCCTTGAGTGATTGGTGTGCTGGTACTGGAGAAAGTTTGATCTTCTTCTCCATCTATGGTGTTTATATCGGATAAAATCGGGTTTCTTGATACAATATGCTATACATCATGGATTCTAATAAGTAACAGCTATAGCATTTTTTTTTTTTTTTTTTTTTTTTTTTTTTTTTTTTTTTTTTTTTTTTTTTTTTTTTTTTTTAGTCTTACACCAATGTCTTCTTGTAAGTATTCTAAAAGAAGTGTCGCACAAATCCAACCTTCCATTGCACTGGCTAACCACAAAAAATCCGAAGTTATCTTGGTCATTTCAATTGCTTGATCATAACTAGAATCAATTCATCAGTTCTATTTAATATAGATACTTATAATATTATACACTTTACTAGTTTACAGCATCTGGCAATCTCCCAGCTAATAAATAAAAATCGCCTAATAGTTTCTTAATTCTACCTGGAGTTCTCTTTTTTGTCCTAACAGTTTCACCGGTCGTGAGGCTAGTAGTTTGAAGTGAAGATCTTTTCATTGCAGTTGTTGAATTCGTTGGAGACAGAGAGGTAGGCGGTTGTGAGTATCTTTGTCGATTCGGTGGTGTTTTACTACGAGGAGGTACATGGATTGTGCTTGGTAAAGGGGATTCAAGAATAGAAAGATTTTCTATGCGATTTGCCTGAACCCAAATAATTATTTAACTGATTTGTATGAGAAGAAATCGAAAACTTACTAATATAGCAAATTGATTTAATATTTCACTGGAGAAATCACAAATCATTGTACTCATGTAAAAGGACATATTCCCAACATTGGGAATCATGATGAGACCCTTTGTGTCGTCTTCTTGTGTTTCTGTTGGATCAAAAGCGAAACATCTAGTTGCAATGGCTGTCGGGTACTATAATGAAAAATATATTGAGGAATTTTTCTCTCTCTACTTTTTTTTTTTTTTTTTTTTTTTGTTATTACTTTATCAAGATCTTGCTCAAACTGTTTATAGCCCTGACTCAAATTCTTATCTTTCCATTCCTGACAATCCATTATACCAATAACCTACTTATAAAAAGCCGGATCAATACACGTTTTTCTTGACTCTCAAATGTCTAAATACTTGCTCCAAATATACGACGATGAGGTTGAAAATCCTCAAGCTCAGCATGTTCACGAGTCCAATGAGTCACAAACTGAAAATGCATTTGACCTTCTTGAAATGCTTGACTACTAAACATAGCTAAAAAAAAAATCATTCAGCTTGCGATGTTACACATGTTATGCAAATAACTTTTTTTTTTTTTTTACCGCTGGCACCTTTTTTCAAGTCAGGAGTAACATCGCCAAGTCGAACAACATTAAAAGTTTTTACTAATTCAACATATTTATAAAAAGTTGATTTTTTAATAGGGGAAACAGGTACAAGTAATACACGCACTCTGCAATTAGAAGTAACATCTATTGCTAAATCCATTAGTTACAAAAAAAAAAAAAAAAAGTGTGAGAGATGAAGCAAATCTATAAGAAAGAAAAAATGTGTGTAAAAAGGTTTGAACTTTACGTGAATTGTGTGCATCACGTGGATCTTGTAAACAGAGATGATATTCAATACACGTGATGGAATGGATATTGATTATCTGAAATGTTTCTTGCTGATCGTAAGCAGAACAGCTGTTTTCTGCTTAAAATTGTGTACATCTTTCCTTACATTTTCCTATAGTAACAAATATCATAAGAAAAGAGAATACGATGTTTGAGACATGCAGTTTAAACAATTGTTTTGTAAAGAATTAAGGCAACATTCTTGCATATTTTATTATGTGTAAATCAACCCAATATTCAATTCGCGAATTACGCATAAATAAGTTTTAAGAAGGATCTTTCAGTTGGGTTTCTATTTATGGACTGCTTGTAATATTATATAAGGTATTAATCTCTTGCGAGAAACAGGTAAATACCAAAAACACTTTCAAATAAATAAACACTCTTATCAATCAATGACATGGCATATACACGACATGTTAAACCCATTATTTGGATCAAAGGAAGTTTGATTAATTTGATTTTTTTGTTTAGGAATATAAGGCATAGATATAAGGAGGCTTTTTAAACGATATTTATTGACTGGGATTAGTTTCAATTTTTCATTGTATAGTTTGACTTCATGTGTGGATAATTATTTAGCTAGCTTGGCACCTATAGCATCATATTCTTTCTTTCAATGTCAACTTTTATACTTAAATCAGAAGCTTGAAGTCAAGAGCAATATTTTTGCAATTCACGGCTATGGTTTCACTCCTGTTAAAATAAATTTGTTAAACTATTTCCTTTATGTTATTGAAAAACTTACTATTGCGAAAAAAAAACATCTTTCTCTCGCCCAAAATAAGTTTCAAATGGACACGACCAGTACTTTATATTAACAGATTATTCGGACCATGAACTAATGTATGAAGTTGTAAGCATAAATAAGCGATATACATGTTGTTGTATGCTGTAGGATAAATCAGTTAAAAGTAAGGATGTAAAGAGATTATTCGTGATACTTACATGTATCTGTAAATATCGCGTATGCTTCTTTCAAGATTTTTTGAAGTGTTTGATATTTTTTAGCAGTTACAGTATAAGAATGAATAAGAACAGATAATAAATACTTGACCAAAAATACCTTTTTTAATGGTAGGTTCAATTCACCTATATTGTTTTTGGTATCTTCGTCTCCTCCGAAAATAGTGGGAAAGAATATATCCATCTATAAAGCGCAAGCTAGTTACTCTTATTTTTGCTTTTAAACGATTCTATAAGTCTATCTACGGATCCTATTTTACGTTATTCACTGATTGTCTTGCTTTGACGTACATTTATACTCAACACATTGCCAATCCCATGATGATTTTGTGGATGGACACCATCCTTCAGCATGACTTTAAAATCGTACATTTAATTCCATTCTGGTATGAGTACCTCCTATCACATTGATCTGAAGATCATTGGATAAAGAACTCATGTCTACAACTAAATTCTTACATACCCTATGAGACAGTAATGATAAGTATACAACAAAGTTTATACATTATGAAATGCAACTTACAAAGACAGATATTTGGATTGCTTATCATGAACAGGAAATGTTTCTCTTGCCTCTCACAAGTATTGCCCAAGAGCTTATTCAATTCCAGTAATCTTAATTGTAAATCCTTGGCTGATTTCCACAAAAGTATTATTCAGTAATCAGTTAAGAAATTTAAGTATACGGTATTATCTTTAAACGTTTAGCTGGGACATTTTTTTTTTTTTTTTTTTTGGTCTAGAAGATCATCTTTTAGATGAAGACTATATGTAATGGGCTGAACCAAAAATTTATAATATCCTTCCTCACTTAGTAGGATATTACCTCGGCTTCGGCTTCATGGATTCTTTCGTATGATCGTGTCTCAAGTCGTGCTAACAGCAGTTGTCTTTGTTCATTCAACTTTTCAAGCTGTTCTTTTAGTTAATATCACTTTCTGAAAGTTCTGCTGTCATTTTTAAGAATAATAAATACGGAACACCAGAAAACCTGGAAATATTTTTTAGGATCACGGTTACCTTTGGGGAAGATACGCATACCATTTTTTTTTTCATTCGCTAAGGGCCACCTCACCACTACCGGGTTTGGACGGAATACACTCTCTATTAAATACAAGTAATTTTCACAAAAAAGAGTATTTGCTATTGAGATTCATTAGACAATAAATCACTTCTTTGTGATAGAGTTATTAGGAGCTATACAATATATCTTACCACTGACGACATGTATTATGTATATACAGGTTTCAAGTCTATTTGAATCTTGAAACGGTTTCTTGTCTAGATAAGATACGTAGTCAAAAAAGAGATTAAGACTGTAGCTGTATAATGAAACTCAAACCTCCCCCACCCTTGCTTTTGTGGCGTGTAAGAAAAAATAAGATGCCAATAAAAATCAAATAATACCCAGCCCTTAATCAGATATTTCAATCTAGGATTAAGAATGGTGCGCGAAAAAATGTGATGTACAAAAAAAAATCAAAGTGTGCCTGTAAACATATTTCCTTTTCAGGAGCCCCACACGCGTTACATAGCATGAGAGCTTTATAAAATCAAGTGCTATTGATATAAACCGCAGTCAGTTCTCAGGTGTAATGAGACTAGTTTGAAAGAAATCAACGGAGTAAATCTTGAGTAAATTGGTCATGAGTTTTTATGCTATTTTATGAATATGACTCTATATACCTTACAAGCGTGGATTTCACAAGTGTGGGGAATATTTTACGAGTGTCAAGGCTTTACAGGCTTAGAAGTGAGGGTGCCGGGGCGTGGGATAACTTTTTCGATCTTTTGCTACTTAGGAACTTTTGACATTTTTCAAATACTTCAATATTGTTTTTAACGACGTTTTACTGATTTATTTATATGGCTATAATCATTATTTCTTCTTTTCATTGATTATTAAAGGTCCACGCATATTTGCTTTAAAAGTAGGTTGGTATGCGCTCGTTTGAAAAAAAAAAAAAGAAAGCTTATGTACATTGTTTCGAAGTATGTAGACCTATTATTACAATATTTAATTATTTAGTTATTCAACAAAATTGAAACACCAGGTAGCAGCACCTTATCTGTTTCAACTTTGGATTGCAATCTTTTTTTTTTTCCATTGGTTATTGAGTACACGTATTTGATATATTTTATTTTCTTTTGTCCAGGTCAACCCCATCAACTGTATGTATTCAGAATATGAAAAGTTTTAATATAAGATCTAAATACTTGGCATTCTACTCAATGCGGTATGCCGATACCATATACAACCCACTTTTTAAAAATCACATAGATACTTTCCTATTATGAACTAATGTTGCACTTGAACTCAAGAGGATCTACGTGTTGTTGGTGGTGGGGGGGGGGGGCTTTTACTCCATTATACCTGATTTGGATGATATAATTTAAAAATAGGAACTGACGTTATTGTTTAGGTTACATATTCCTGTTTTTCTGAATGAATAATAACTTTTGTCTAAAAAGAGATTTTTTGTTTTTATTATTAGAGAGCTCTGGATCTCTGTGGTCTCACTAACTTCGGTAAAACTTGGCCCTTCACTTGGCTACAATAAATTTATATCTTCTATGGGCAGGTATTTGATTCTTTAAAATGTATAATGTGTGTATATATTTTTTTAAGCCGCGGTAATTTAAAATAGTGATGCCATAAAGTCATGTCGATCCTTTTTTTTTATTTTTGCAGCCTGTTAATTTGAAGCGGCTATTTTTTTGTTTTTGGAAAATAAGTATGTTGTTTCATGCCTTAATAAATAAAACTGTATACATGCAATGACCAATAAGTAATCAAGTTATTATATTAATCTTGTCAAATATGTTAAGTTGTTTTAGTGAATTGGATCAAAAGAGAAATAAATAAAAAAAGTTGGATTGAAAAAAAAAAAAAAAGGGTCCGAGATCAGTGTTAATTTCGCCTCAAATGAATTTTATTTAAACCTAATCTTTTTCATTTAATAGCGACAAGATTAAATAGGGGAATAGTTTAAAATAAATGAGATAATACCCTTGACACTTTCATTAACCTATTGGGCTCAAAAATGTCTCTCGGAGTAAAGAGAGTCACAAAATATATAGGTATATATATATATATATAATTGGGTGTTCAACACAGCATTTATTTCAAACCCCCATGGTTAAAATTCTCATACTCGTGAGTTCTATAAATACAGGATAATTATTTTTATCCCATTTTGTTCCCTTTTTCTTTTCTTTTTTTTTTTTTTTTTTTTTTAATACAAAATTTCTGATATAATGAGCGGCCTTTTACCAGACTCTACTGTAATAAATATATATTAAACCCTTCTTTATATTAAAACTAAATTAATAATATACTTTATTTTTTATAGCCTGTCAAGGAATTGTTAGAGCGTATTGCCCAAGAAAAGAAATGGTCTAAAGAAGCAGTTGAAAGTGATTGTGCTATTTTGGATAGAAATCGACTTGTTTATGTAAGCTTTTTAATTCTTGGTATTTTCGAAATCATCTCATTTTTTTTAAGGTTCAAGACTTGAGAGCTTTATCTAAAGAAAGTTGGGCAGTAAGTTAAAAAAAAGAAGAAGAAGGATAACAACACTTTTTATTTACTTTTTTTTTTTTTTTTTTTTAATAGCAAATTGAATTACTTCCTCTGGTAAAAGATCTTTTGAGAGGAGAGATAGATCCAGGTATTTAAAATAAAAATGAAATTATCAAAAACCTAAAATTGACTGATTCATCAGCCCATAATTTATCGGATATCAACAATAACAACAATAACAACAACAACAATAATAATAATATAGAATCAGCTAGTAGTGGTGAAGAAAGTAACACTAAAAAAAAGGATAAAAAAGAAAAGAAAAAAGATGAAGAAGGTGGTAAAAAAAAGGATAAGAAAAAGAAGGACAAACAAAAGCAAAAAGGATTCAAGAGTCCTTCTCTTTTGGGTACACCAGTTGTACCTACCATTTTATCAAGACCTTCTCCTCCTATTCATGATCTTCAACAAGGTGATACTAGTTCTATTTTAAGTGATTCATCTTTAAGTCAAGATCCTATCACAGTTCAAAATACGATTCGTAATGGTAATATTATTGATGTCACACCTGCTTTACCTACACCTATCAATACGCAAAGAACACTTTCTGTTAATACGATTACTTCCTCTGGTGTTGATAGCAGTAGTGATTATGAAGATGATGATGATGATGATGATGAATTATTATCTCCATCAAGTAGAAAATGTGTTACATTTTCAAATGAAACTGCAATTGGTATTGCTGCAAGTGAAAAGACGGATGCTGAAAAAGAAAAGAAAAAAGAAAAGAAAAAGGATAAAAAGAAGAAGAATAAAGATATGGCAAGTATTAACAAGTGCAGTGGTTACACCAATTTTACAAGTCATCCTTATACCACTCATCCTATAGTAAAATTCAAAAAGATGAAAATGAAGCACTGTAAAAGATTACCAGAAGTTCCAAAAGATGATCTTTTTTTACAAAGGATACATGATCGTTTAAAATTATCAACAGATTCTTAACAAACAACAAAAAATTGTATATTTAATATAATTTAGCTTATTATTTTATTATTATTTTTTTGGAGCAGGTTTCTCTAACAGTTTTTTTTTTTTTTTTTTTCTCTCTTTATATTAGCATTTATTACCTTCTTTCTCTTTTAAAAAAAAACGCATCTAATTGTGAATAAAAGCGTTTATGAAATATATCTTGTATTTCTTTTATTCTCATTAAGAATTTCTTACGCGTCTATAATACAATCATTTTTGAAATCATGCAATATATATCGAGTAATTTTATCCGTGTTGTTAATTAAGTGTGTGTGCCGAAATAAATATGACCCCCGACTGTTGAGTCTTTTTTCTTTTAGTTGACTTGTGAAGAAGACGATCTAAGTATAATTTAGGAGAGTCTAACTTTTACAGGGTTTCCCACTATTTTTGGGAAAAAAATTAAAAGTTGATGGAAAAAGTTAGTTGGTAAATGTGATTCTTACATAGACGTTTTAAGGCTTTACCCGTATCAAGGTTTTCTAAAAAGGAGGACGAGTTTTTTTTTTCCCAGTTTGATTGGTCATAGTTTTTTTCTTTTGATGGAGTCTTTTTGACTTCTCAAGAATATCGTAGGTTTCTGGGATGTCGTCCTTAAGTTAAAATTTAATACAGCAGACTCATCCAAAACATAAACTTTAAACTCTTCTTTTCGTAAGCTATTTCTTAATCCGTTTCCTTTAATGGCTTCGTGAAACCTTGTGCGGGAAGAAGATCAGTTTCCTAAATTAAGATACAATCCTTTCCAAACTTTTTTCTGATGTTTTTTGATAAACGTTTGGTTGATTGAATTTTATTGATATGAGCACTGAGCTTCATCTTTCTAAAGGGGACTAAGTCTTTCTTCCTCTTATCCTTCATTTGAATAGTATTATTGCATCTTAAAAGTAACTTCAGCTCTAATCTCTAAGTATTCAACAAATGTTTCCTTCTTTACTGTGAGTGGCGAGCACTTGCAAAGTTTGTCCTCGCAATCTTAATGTCTTTTGGTTTAAACTATTGCCGCAGTTTTTTAAATTTTGTTGATTTTGTTCCCTTTGCTTTTTGATTTCTCGTGTACCTGTAATTTTTTTTTTTTTTTTTTTTTTTGTTATTGACTGGGCTATCTTCGTGCATACAATAAATTAGATCACGTCGACCAGCATCAATGAATACACATTTTCTATCCGTAGATTGTAGTTCTTCGTTGGGATTTGTTCAATATATTTGAATTCTTCTTCTTCCACTAAACTGGCCTTGGGATTACTTGTACCACCTTTAGACGTATCGAAATTTTGTTTTATCATAGAAATACCTATGCCATCTGTCATTATAGTCCCTCTGAACTTCATGGAGCCGTCTAGGTCTTTATCTTTGAAAGGTTTTCAAGATAAATTTCGAACTTTTCTCCAGATATACCCTTTATCCAATTTGTTTTTTTGGAAATTTTTCAAAATATGATTGCTCAATATCATAGTATCAATAGTCATATATGATGGAATAAAAATCTTTTTTTTTTTACAGGAAAGCATTGGAATAATTTGAACATGTTAGACCCGCATATCTCTGCTAGTTTAAAATAATCAGTGTTTTCATGGATTTGCAACAGCATTATAATAAATAGAATCTTTTTTAAATTTGCAAGTTTCAGGATAAACAGAAAATATGTCCTTAATATAGTTGATAATAGCCTTTTGATCTTGGAATTTTTTTAGGATTCGGCTGATATCTCTTAATGGAATAGCCAGTTTAAGTTGAGTAGCAGATTCTAGAATGTTATTTGTAATTTTAGCTTTAGTTTCCTCTTTTGAGTAGCCTTGCTTTTTCAGATCGCTAGTCAATTGTGAGATACGGTGTTGCAGTCCAATCAGTTTTTTACTGGCAACCATTCTCAGCTTATTTCCAAAATCTTTAGTGATTGCATTAGTACAAGCAGTTTGTATTTTTGTAGCTATTTGTCGAGCATAGGATAGTTTGATTGGCGTGAATGATGAATCTCTACAATGCCTTATACTTGTTTATCATTTTTACTTTGCCCGATAGTCTATTAACATTTACAGTTTTACTGTCTAAAAGTGATACTAGAAACGCTTCCTTATAGAAACCTTGGACTGCATACTCTTCTAAATTAAGATTAAGCTCTTGGATAAATATGTATCTTGTAAAAGAATACGTATGGGTAACGATAATATGAACATCATGAACGAGTTTCTTCAAAATAGAAAGATGTTGAGGTTTCCATCCTATTCCGCAGTAATTGAAGACTTTACAGTCTTCACCTTTTACTATCATTATCAGTGTTTATTGATAATGTATTCACCTGTGAAAATAAATGTGAGCAAAATGATACATTTAAACTTGTTAAAAATACTTACAGAGGTATATCGTTTAACGGATCCCTCCATTTTAACTCAAGGAAGAAATTGTTAAGAAAGAGGAAAAGACAAAAAAAGAAGAAGAAAAAAAAAGAGATTTTAACAGCATTTATCAAACTAGTTATTAGTTTTTGGGACTAGTAGAAAAAACTTGTTTGTATTTTATAACGTAAGCAATTACTACACTAATTAACCGATACATGATGATGCATCTCGTGTCTCATTTTTGAATACCGTACTTTTACAATTGTTTTATATGAGTTTCTCTAATTAGCTTTGATTTTCTCATTTTTGAATGCGAAATTCTGTATGTCAAAATCAAACAATAAAAAATCCATTTCACTGAAAGAAGAACATAACCGAACACACACGTTGGTCACAGTATATCGTCCAAAAAGAGGCACCTCTGTAAATAAACAATATCTTTGAGACAGAAGTATTCTATTTATAGTAGCTCATCTTTATGCGAGTTAGTGCCAAATATATATCTTGTTTAAACTCGACAGCTTAAAAATTGCTTGTTTTTTGAAGACTTGAAATAAAGTTACTGTAGTTGATTCCAATGAATAAAGGCATATCCTGAGGAAAACAACCAAATATGATGGTTGTAGGATACTTATAGACAACACACGTATCAAAAGAAACCAAATTTATTGACACTTAGGATAATAGATTCTGTCTCCAAGATTACTTTGAGTGCTTGTAGATGCTGGTTTATTATAATTAAAATGTCCCCAGGTCCCAAATATTATCAAACTTAGTTTGCATCTTTTTGAGACTAAGTTCGAATATATTTGGGACTAAGTCTCAAAAACAATAGGAAATCCAACATGATTACATATTTAGTTTGTAATGAAACTGTGTAAATAAAATAGTGGTGTCAAATGACACAATTAAGCGGTGGTTTAATCGTATGTTATCACTGCAAAAAAAAATTCAAATAAGTACTTTGGGTGAATATATTTTTCTTATTCAATGTGTGTGTACACCGTCGTGTGTTTCGGTTTTAATTTGATTTCTGAAACTAAATATCCAATCAGAAACAAGACATTTTGCATGAAGGAACTCTACATCGTGTATGATAAGTTTACATTTGGCAGTTACAAATGACAACAGTTCTCAATATTATTTGTTAGGGCAAGAGCTGTTTACACGTAAGCTCATGTAAGCCATCGATAAGTTATACATGTAGCTGTCAAAATTGAAAAGTTAAGCTACTTTAATCAAAAGGTCCGTCCTCTTTTACAGGAATTGACCTACATATTATTAGTCTCGTTGTAAAGTGACAAACATTTACACGCTGTACTAAAAAAAAAAAAAAAAAAAAAAAAAAAAAAAAAAAAAAGGGCAAAAAAAAAATGCTTCGTTCTGATACGCGCTTAGTTGATAATAGACGTATTTTCTTTTTCTTTTTTTTTGAAAATGAGCACAATGTCTACAAATGTATAGAAAATGACAACGTTTTTTTTTTAAATGAAGCTATATATTAAACATTTTTTTCAACTCTAGTCAACTCTAATTTACTCGCCTTTTGTTTCTGAAGAAGAAAATGTTGGGTGTGGTAAGCTATATCTTTCATATAAACAACCCTCAAACTCATTCTCTCAATAAAGTGACTCTGAAGGATTTAGTTAATCATGTATACAAATATATATATATATATACATATTAAATACAATCATAAACATAAAAAGCTTAATACAAAATAGGAAGATTTGGAATCCATGGTTCAATTTAATTTCTTGATAAATATTGAATATTTGTTGATCCACATGTTTGATCCAAATATACCTATCACAATTTTTCATGGCCAAAGAAGTTCACCACCAACTTTCAATGTATGAATTTACTGATTTTTTTTTTTCAAGTATTTAACTCATAAAATTCTAAAATAGGATCAATTCACAAATATTCAAGTATACTCACCAGTTATAAAAGATAGATATGGTAATTTAAAGTATCTGTAGGTGATAATAATGTCTAAATACTTTTTTTTTCTCAATTAGGTACTCATCATACAAAGGTATATGTATGTGCATATAAAAATAGAACTAGAGCCATTAATTCTTGTATTTTTAAGGCAATGTTAATGTTTTTCAGAGATCAAAAGACTGGAATCAAAACAGCCCAATTAATCGTTATGACAGCAAACCTTATACCACCGGATTGGGAGTATGAGACACTACTGAATAATTTATTTATGTATTTATATTTATTTTTATGTATATAGAGAAATGACTCAAGGTGTCTACAGAAGTCCAAGATGTCCTCTTAAGTCAGATTCTCATAAAGTAAATCCTAATGTCAGCTATAGCTCTTTATTTGAAACTGACTTGACAAAGTATCTATGTGCTTATCAATTGAGACCTATATTCAAAGTGATAACTCAATTAAAACTTTACGACTGGTCCTCTTGCAAGGTAAAAAGTTATCTTTTATATACTGTGTTTGTTTTCTTAAAAAAAAATTACGATGATATAAGGCAATTTTAATAGGATCTGTGCCAGGAAGACATAAAGGACCTGAATTAAAAGAATGGGGCATAGGAAAGTTATCTACTCTGCTTCAATCTCATGTAGATCCACCTGAACCTTGTCGTTCAAACTCTCAAATCATATTACAGGTAACAGATACAAAAGAAATAAATAGACAAATAACGATTGATTAAATTATGATCAGTGCTCAAGTATTGCTTCCACTCCACAAAAATGGTTTGATACATTATGTGCTCGTATGTCATGTTCAAAAAATCAACTTTTTTCTAAAATTCCAAAACCGTGTGTTGTATATCCTACAATGGAAACTGCAGATGAGAGGTATTTATATATATGTTAATCTTTTGAATCATAAAAGCATATCAAAAGCTAATCCGACACGACTATAGTATCACTGGTCGATATAAGTCAGGAGACTTTTTAAGATTTGAAAAAAGTAAAAAAAAAAAAAAAAAAAAAAAAAAAAAAAAAAAAAAAAAAAAAAAAAAAAAAAAAGATCGATTAATAGAATAATTAACTACTTTGTTTCGTAGCAACTTATGAAAAAATACACGGCTGGTTTGATTCCTTCTTATATGATTGGAAGAGTGCTAAAGCAGGTAGACAACGTATTATGCCTCATATCAAAACTTACACAAGAGTGTACACAGATGTAGATGGACAACCCTCAATTGCCTGGCATCTATTAACTTCTTGTAATTTAAGTCGTGCTGCTTGGGGTGATTACCAGTTACAAAATACACAGCTTTACATCAAGAGCTTTGAATTAGGTGTATTTTTCTGTCCTAGTTTGTGGAAGGTAATAATAATATAAATCAAATCACAGGTATCTATCTGGTATATATTTATATATTATACATTTTTTTAGGATGATTCAGGTAAAGAAGTTGTATTAAGACCTACTACTAATACTGAAAAAGATGATGATACAAGAACAATCGTCAAAGTGCGTCTCCCTTTTGATCTGCCATTATCTCGTCATCCCATACCACTCCAATGTTTTACTCGATACGAACAATAAATACATATATAAAAAAAGTCGTTTATTCTAAATGACAAATAAGTAATCTATTTCTTGTTCTTCTTCTTTCCAGCACGTTCAGATAAATACATTGATAAAAAGTCGCCTTGATTTCCAATTTTCTTTTTACCGCTTTGAGGTACAGGTTTTGAAACATTTGTTGTTGTTGTTGATGATGCTGAATTCTTTTTCTTTTTAGAGGGCTTTGTACCTACTGTTGTCGATCGTGATTCTTCTTCATCGTCTGAATCAGAATCGTTATTCACTTGTGGACGGAATCGTTTTCCGACAGGCGTTGGGGTATTTATTTCACGATGAATAGCAGCTCTTCTGTTTTGATTAAGAATTTTATTTTTAAGTTGTAATTCTTCTTTTGAAGCCATGCCACCGTTATTATTCACATGCCTCATGGCGTCGTTATGTGATAAGAATTTTGCGCCAAGTCCAAGTCTAAGCTTCCAATTGTTTTTTTTTTTTTTTTTTTAGTTTGCTTGTATATACTCATTTCAAATATTGCTTTTACCTGTCAGGTCGTCCAGTTGAATATTGGCTCAAGGTTTGTTCTTCTTCTTCATCGTCTAGTTTCTCTCCTGGCTTTGGTGCAGGAAGCCAAGAGTTAATGAGGGATCGAGCAATGCCAATGGAAGCATCGATTTGAGTTTTTAACTTTTCATTTTCTTCTGTATTGACTTTTGTCTTTGTTTCTTTTTCTGACATGTTTGAAATAAAATATAAAACCTACACACAAAAAATATATAAAAAAAAAAAAAAATTATGCGAAAATCATACATGGAATTGTGTGGCTTATTTTACACATTTATTATTTCTTTTCTAAGCTTTCAATACAGTTGCATGATGATTAATGTGATCAGCGATAAATGTGGAAATAAAAAAGTAACTATGATCATAACCATCTTGATAACGAATACTCCATTCAGATTCACGACCAAGTTCCTTTACAGTCTTTTTTAATTCATCAACCAAAAGTTCCTTTTCCAAGAATCCATCAGCAGTACCCTAATTTTTTTTTAAAGAATAAGATTAATTCACTTGTATTAAATACACATAACAAAAATACTTTACAACATCTACAAGAACATTCATACGCTCATTTTTATAAACCTTTAATAATTCTACAGTGTCATATTGTTTCCAGCTTTCTTGATCTGATCCAAGGTAACTAGTAAATGCTTTTTTACCCCAAGGACAGTTAACAGGATTAGCAATAGGTGCAAATGCAGAAGCAGTCTTGAATTTGGAAGGGTTTTTAATATGAATACTTAATGCACCATGACCACCCATAGAATGACCCATTACAGAAACGCGAGACTCATCCTTTATATATATGGTTTAGCATAATTTTTAATGATGATTCATCTGTGACTTACAATTGGTAATTGTTGCATAACAATTGAATGTAATTCCTTTACGATATAAGAATACATACGATAATGTTTAGCCCATTTCTCTTCAGTTGCATCTACATAAAATCCTGCGCCGGAACCTAAATCCCAAGAATCATTTTCTCCTTCAATATTAACACCACCTATAAAAAATGTGTTTCCCACGCGTCTTTTAGTTCAATTAATGTATAAATATGTAAATAATTTATCTTACGTGGAGAAGTATCGGGAGCAATTAAAGCAATACCATGTTTAGAGGCTTCTGCCATAGCACCACTCTTTTGAATAAAGTTATCTTCTGTACATGTCAAACCAGACAAGAAGAAGATAGCAGGAACTTTAGTTTCAGTAGCTTGTTGAGGTAAGAACACGTTGAATTTCATTTGACAGTCAAGTTCATCAGAATGATGTTCATATTTAACAACATGACCGCCAAAACACTTGTTTCTTGAAACTTCCTTAATTGACATTTTACTTTTCTTTTTTAAAAAAAATATAGAAAGAAGAAGAAAAAGAAAATATACAACTATTTATTTATTTATTTATAAGCAGAGCACCAGTCACGGCAGTAGTAGCAGTATGAGCAAGTGAAGGATCAAGTAAAGGTTGATGTTCACCTTGTTCTGCCATAAGTAACTTTTCTTGTTGTTCTCTGATCTTTAACATGGTCACTTTATATATCCATAAACCAGATGATAATAATACAAGGATACCAATACACATGTAAATCAAGGTTGCTTTATGTGTTTCGGGAGGTAAATTAGGATCGGATAAGTCGGCCAACTGAGAACCTACCCAGACATCCATATTAAATCGAAAGGCGCCAATAAGGGAAGCAAATATGTAACTCTTCAAACTAACAGTAGGTACCAATGATAGGAATAAATTTGTAAGCTGCCATGGCAATGGACAGATACGAATTAATACAATCATCTTGAATCCACCGTGTGTAATCGCATCTTGCATGCCCAAATATAATTCTTGCCTTTTGTCTGATAATTTGATATTTTTTCCAAATTTAAATTTTCTTATTAATCTAAAATAAACAGAAAAATTATGCATGAGTGTTATTTGTCTTCTTCTATTTCTTTTTATTTCTTTTTACCCGCAAGTAATCAATGCACTTAAAAATGCTCCAACGGTAGCTGGAATACATCCCTTTGGGAATCCATAAACGAATCCAGTGAGTGTAACTGCAAATGTGAATCCAAAAACGGGTGGTATTCCTGTTATTGAAACAATTGTCGCCATCAAGATTGGACTATATTTATGACTTCTCATTTTGATAGCAAACTTTTGAAGAACTAAAAAAAAAAAAAAAAAAAAAAAAAAAAAAAAAAAAAAAAAAAAAAAAAAAAAAAAAAAAAAATGCATTAATATATAAAATAGTATGTGTCTATTCTATCTTATTTACATTCAATAATATCTGTCTTGTAATGTCCAAACAAACTAAAAAGAATTGCTGATATAATGCATGTTGTTATAATAAATGTAAATAGTTTCCTTCGTGTAGTCATTTTATAAAAAAAATATATGTGTATATCAAAAGAAGGAAGAAGAAGAATTGTTTTTAGTTTTTGCTTTTTTATTTAACTTTTTTTTTCTGACTTTGGAAGGATTAGCCAAATTGGTATATTTAGAAATTTAGATTCTTTCACACTCACGGTCGTCTTACCGATTTCTGTCTTCTCATTGGCTCGCTCGTGCCTTTATTTTTCCTTGATCTGTTTAACTTTAAAGCCAAATTGATAACGTGTTGTGGTCTTGACATCTCAATTCCAGTGAACTAATTAATACAGAAATTAAATAAGAAAGATTTTTTTAAAGACTGTTTTATTCCTTGCTCTGAAACTATAATAAACTTAAAAAAAGTGGAGTGACTATAATGTGTGCGTAATGAGAGGGACATATAAGAGATTAAAAAGGTAGAGTGGTTTCAGCGACAAACTAGTTACTTGTACAATATATTGTGAAAGTTCTGTTCTTCGATAAATAAGATGGACTCAAGTTTGATGTTGTGTAAAATAGCTTACTTTTTGCTTTTGCAGTCACGAGTACGAGTACGGGTACGGGTACGGGTACGGTTGCAGTTCGACAAAGACAGTTTATTTTACTCTTCAGTTTTGTTCAATTAGAATTTTTTGGGTAATGGTTCTTATTTTGTTCTTTATATGGCTCAATCACGTTCAATCCTTTTGGAGATTCAGTCAAAAATTACAAAAATTTCGATGAAAAAATCAGTTGAAAAATGCTTGGAGATATTCTACCGCTTTGACATTCAGCCTTCGCTTGTTATTCTTTGTACTGATAAGATCTCCTCGTCAGTAAGATCACTGCTATCACCCACTTTGGAAAATTCTCATAGACAGATGTTCGAGAGTACTGTGTGGGCGGAAAAGTGCCTAATTATCCTCAAAAATGCAATTAACCTTAGTGAAGACGAATCAAACAAACTTGACCCGTTGGTAGTATTTGCGATCTATTTTTCAGATGATGAAATGCAGAAACAAAAGCTGCGAGATATTGGCAATCCCATTATGAGGGATATAATCAAAGATTAGTAAATAATAGTTAAAGTTCACCCACAATTAGATTTAAGCCTGCCTATCATTAAACGGTTTTGCGTTTAAATATGAACGCAAGCTTATTAGTTTCTGAGCCTTTTATTATTTTATGGATATTTACTTTCTTTATCCAAATTGGTCCTTCTTGAGTGCCGCTCATCAGTTATAGACTTGCCGCGATCTGACGTTACTTAATAAACATTTTACTTCTACTCAACATAATATAACAATCTACAAATATAAAATATAATTCATAAAATACACATCAACTAACAAGCACATAATGACTCATAAATCATAATTACTAATTCAACAGTAACGTTTAAATGTCAAATATATGATCCATGATTCCTTTATCAATTACTAAAACATTGGCCCTAAGTTCTGTATTCAACAGGGTTTTAAAAAAATACGGAAATGAAAAGAAAGATAATTTGATAAAAATAGGTATTCAATATTAAAGTTGTTTATTTAATTTGAATTATCAGAATTTGTTTGCTTGGACTTTCTTTTGGTATACTTGATGAATTGTTGGCGTAATGATTCAGAATTTTTATACTTTAATATATTCAAGTCCTTTCCTTCTTTCAAACAAGCGACCCAATCCATTGTTTCCTCTTTCTCCTCTTTCTTTTGTTTAAATTCAGCGACAAATTTCATGGCTTTTTCAAACTTGCTATCGTTCCTGTCAGCTGCGGTGGTGGGTGTGGATTTTGTTGGTGGTGGGACACGCGTTTTTTTTTTTTTATTTAATGAAGATTCAGTAATAAATAGTTCTTCATATCCCCTTTTCATCGTCAGAGTTCTTGTCTTTGCATCATTTACGGCTTCTCCCAACTGTGGTTGACCAAGTGAATGTGCGAGTGTCAATAATTTATCATACTCCATAAGTTGAAAATCCATAAATGAAAGCGGAATATCTTTGTTAATGACGCTAATTTGATGTTGCAATATTGCTGAGGTGTATAAATATTGAACCGTTGGATCATTTTTGAATGGATGGTCTGCTAATGAGAGACTACGGTTTGTAAAAAAAGAACCAAGTGCAACTAATGGGTGCAGGGGGATCGACAGATTATCTTTGGTACTTTCTTTAGAAATAATATAGCAATGTTCGGCCCATGGTTCTGAAAAGTATGAGAAGGCACCTGGGAGCTTACTTAGTTTCACATGTATATTATCTTTGTCGTATTTGCGTCATCTCTACTTATAAATATAAGTAGATCAGGGTTATAAACTAAACATTATAATAAAAACCTGACATATCTTCATAATAATATACATGTTTAACATTGTATATTATTATCAATATCTTGAACCTAAGGAAATATTCTATATTCAAATGCATATACAAATTGACGTAAAATAAGATCAATGGTAAAAAACCAAGATCAAATAATAAAATATAATCGAGAATAAAACAATACAAATAAAGTAAATACTCAATTCATATTAATAGAAAATAAGAGATATTTACCGGTAATAGTCTCGATACAAGCTTAGCTACCTTGTGTTGGGGTAAGAACGGCTATTACTGGCAAAAATACATTATTAATCTATTAATATTAAATAGTAATATTATACAACCTGTTTACAAAACAAATAAAAAAGAATAACGTTGTTGGAATAAAGATTATCCCAACAACTGTCAATTCTATCCCGAAACTGGGAAAACATGATATCAATCTAAGAATAAGGTTGATCAGGTCGTATGATAGAAAAATAGTTCTTGTCAATTTAAAAGTATGCGCATTTACCAATGAAATCTGTAACAACGGAATCCAGACTAATAACAACCATGTAAGTAATTACAAGGTGATCTTTAGTCAGGAACCAGATATGTTGTTATCCAATCGGGTAGATAGGATCCACGATTATTTATGGTCAATTCGAAAGAGTAGAACGTACTTATTCAAAAGCAGAAGAGTTGGGTATAGATTCATTTAAACCCATCAAAAAGATGGTCCTTATTCAAACACAACTCATCAGGATATTCAAGATATAAAAGATGATTATTATTTTAGTTTAGAAGAGTTCTTTCAGTTTTATTTTATCTAATAAATCAACCCTAATTCTTTTCTCATTAATTACTGATTGTCCACAACGGTGACTTTGACTGAGTTCATTGGGGATTTTGGTTGAGGCCTTAGTAAAACTTGGCTGAAGTCTTGACTGTGAGGTTTTATCTTCTCTGTATAGTTGGTACCAACTTGTAGCTCTAAGTAAAAACAAACTTTCCTTCTTGTTCGCCTCAACAGCAAACATCTGTAGCTGACACTGTGTAATAAAAATAAACTGAACTCCAATGAAACTGAAGTATAACCATTCAAGCTTACTACAGCATAAATTAAAACAGCAGATCCAAAAAAAGAACTTTGTGTCATTTTTGAAGTTTGGCTACTATAGTTTTTTTTTATATATTTATCCCACAATCATTATTGATCTGTGGCACCTCTACTTTAATAAAAGATGGCTACCTTACTTTAATAAAGTGATGCACATTTGGATTCTTTTCATGATATTTAAAACGTACTGGAAAAACAATCCAGGTAAAAGAAAGTTAAGGATGATAGAAGGGACACGAGATGATATAAGCTTGTATAAAAAAGACCATGAAGCTTATAAAAAATCTTGAATGAGCACTATTTAATGTTTAAAAATAAAGTATGCAAATGGGTACATTTAAACATATCAAAGAGAGTTTATTACAATATCATGGGGGTGTGGTATGATAGAAGAGTGAAAACAATGCTTGATATATTTTAATAATAGGATGATGCATGGTCTGTTCAGATTCAAGAGGTATACAGTATTCGTTATTAATTGTCCGATTCTTTCACCATGGAAAAAGTACAAGTATTCCCGTGCACCCAGGACATAGGCACCGCTTCTTCAAATTTACGCTTTCCTTTTGCCCTTGTTAGTTCATTCAACTCGATTTTCTTGGCTGTATCTACAGCGATAGTCTTTACAGAATATGGTTTTTAGACTTATGATATAATATATATATATGTATACTTTAATATTACCTTTAAATTATTGAGGCATAAAAACATATTTGGGATCAAAGAGATTTCTCCAATCGAAGTGCACAGTGAGAACGAAGAGAGCAACACCATGGGATAGAAATGATGACCGATCAGATTCATTTTGTACAATGAGCAATGACTTCCTATTTATAAAAAACGAGTAAATAATAGTTTAATCGGTAAATAGTTTTCTATTTACCTTCAACTAAAATACCGCATACGGTAGGAGAATTGACACGATCGATCACCAAATTATTGAGCATGACCTTCATCTGCTGTCCAAGCTTTACAAGGTCTGACGGAGGCCTTCCAGAACCAGCATTTGTTGGCTTTACTCCAGCGATTGTAACATCGTGCCTGTTAGATCTTACTTTGACATATGCAATATAATCGGGCTTGAACTTCTCTTGGTCGTTTTCATGCTGCTGATTTAATTTTGAATTAGCCCTACAAAAAATCTTAGTCTATCCTTGTTTGGCCAATACACATTTTTTTTATCGATTTTTTACCATTGGTGGCTAAGCAGGTCCTCAATCCCGAAAATCAACTTGATAGCATATGAAAAAACCGTATGGACGAAATTGTCCTCAACATTCAATTCATTGGTGGATATATACAAACGTGGAGCGCTAAAACAGGAGATAGATATGTATTAAAAATTTTAATGTTATACGTCAAGATTTTAAAACCTACATAGTATGGAGCATATTGGCAATCTGAACAATGGCCTTATCGTTTGTGTTAATGGCTTCAGCTAACATGCCAATTGTTGCTGCTTGAAGTTCCATCCACTTGTTACTATTATCATTAAATTTGAACTAGAGTAGAGTGTTATTTTATGGTGATGTTTAACTGTTCCAAGACAACTTAATACATTACATTCGTCAGTTTCGTACACCAGGAGTATACGATAGGATTCAAAGAGCAATCCTTATGACCGGTGAAACTGGAGATCAAATTGTTATGACAATCTGTTCCTAGGTACTTGCTTACCGAGGTTTTTATATCTTCTGAAAAAAGATATATGCAATCCAATGATCTGTCCCATAATCAAGAAATAATTAGAGTGTATTTATATTATTATTTAAACATCATATTACAATAGTCTTAGATCGGAAACTTGGTTAGCATTCGTCTTCGTTAATTCTATCGATCAATATCTGAACTCTTTCAACTCGTTCATCATTTCAGAGTCTTCGCTGACAGACTTTAAATAATAACAAAACAAATTACCATCGACTTCTAATACTTTAAATATATAGTAAAATATAATTACCAATCCTTCATGATCATCTTTGGGGACACTACCACTGTACTTTCTTGATCTCTTGGGGTGGTATTTCTGAGAAGTATAACTGTCATTGGAATCATTTGCATCATTTTTCTTATATCCTGACGCGTCCACGGCCTCTAAAATTCCATCTGCCGTCTTTCCAGCTAAGCTTCCGTGCATCCTGTAGTTCTCCTTCAGCAAACTATCGGCCGCATCTCGCTATTATAAAAATATAAGTTTGAGGATAACTCGATAACAAAGTAGAATAGTTTTAGTTTTGCTACGCATAGCTTACCTTTGCTTTATCTAACTGATAAGCATTCTTTGATATGCTGAGATAATGATCAAATCGTACAATGATCTTTTTTTTTCTGGTAGTGTCTTCTTGTATATTTAGATAGCTCTCTTATTGGTGTGGGTATATCAGCTATTTCGTTTATTTTTATAAGCGCCTGGTTGATGGAGCTTAATGTAGAAGCACTGGAGTCTACATTCCCAAAAACGGAAGCTACAAACTTTGACGCGACTTTTTCTTCGTTCAGCCAGTCGGAGGCTTTCAAAGATATAAAGACGTCTGGTAAATTATACTTTGTTACTTCAGCCTCCGTTAAATGATAGCTTGGTTTAGCACCAAAGACAGCATGAATGTTCATTTTGACAATGACCTTTAAGAATATAAAAAAAAAAGAAATGAGGCAACAATTTTTTGTAAATTCACACCTAAAGAGAATGGTGCTGGGTAAAAGAGTAGTAAAAAATGAGGTAGTAAAATCACGGATGAAATTTGATCCAACTAGCCGTTAAACCGCCAAAATACTTACCAGTTTTTTTTTTTACTATAATACTTGTACTCTGTTCACTTGTGATTTGGACAAAAAATGATCATTTTCTATTTGAGATTTATTAGACAAAATGAAATATTTATTTTTTGATAAAATTATTAGACTTACTGTTGATAACAATATGTGTTATACGGGTCTTTTTTTTTTACTTGAAACAATCTCTTCTTTGGATAAGGAGTGTGGAAAAAGAAGAGATTAAAAATGGAGCGGTAAGGAAGGAATATATGTAAAAAGAAGAAAGTGGAAGAAAAGAACAAAATAAAAAAAAAAGGATTATTTATAATGAAAAAAAAACCCCCCCTGTTTGTCTGGCGTATGAGAAAAAAAAATTCCCCCTGTTTGTCTGGCGTATAAGAAAAAAAACCTGCCTGTATGCCATGTGAAAAAAAAATTGATGTAATGGTGTATTTCATGCAAAAGTTATAAAAAACCTTATTCACGTGACGACGTGCCTTGTTATACTTTTTATAAATCCGGATAAAAGTCATCCGTGATTTTACTACCTTTTTTTTTACTACTCTTTTCCCCGACTTCAAAGAGAATTGATACAAATTTAGTAATTTTTTTAAAGTCAACTGTTTTTCTCATAACTTACAGTGTAGATCCATTAAGTGCATTGCGGCACACCACATTCGAAGTGGCGGTATGAATTGTTTTTTTAAAAAAAAGTTATTATTCTGTTCTTGATTCTCTCGTAAATATGTTGGGCCTTCCAGTGCCAGACCAGATTGAAAAAAGACAAATATCCCACATATTTTTGGAAGCATTAATGTCTCTGTTCCATAATAAAGTGCTGCAGTTGGTACAACGAAGAACTTTAAAATTGGATCCAAGAGTTGTGTTTCTTTTTGTCTTCCACTTATTACATACCTAAAAAAAAATTGATCAGTTGGTCCAGATGTTACATGTAGTTATAAAATTACAGTTAAAACTTCTGACAATGGAAGTCCTAAATTCGTTTATATTTAATAGGCAGAGCTCACCCAACCTTTCTCTTGTTAAATTCTTATATATAATTGATATGACTCCGTGATGGTGTCCTTTGAAACGAACGGCGTCCTTGTTAAACATCCCGTCACCAAAAATCACAATGGGCATCTTTGTTTTGTTACCGAGTTTAAACTTTCCTCTTCGAAGAAGTTTACTAAAAATAAATTAAATTCAAAATCAGAAAAATTAGATGTACTATTAAAAAGGTTATTACCTTTTGATTGTATTATCTATAGAAATTATAGCATTTTGCTGAGGCCGGTTCGGGTTATCCATTCTTCTGCGTCTATTGTTTCTTCGTCTTCTCTTATTATTAGCGGTTTTCTTCTTTTTTCTTTTCCTCTTATTATACTTTTTTCCGCCGTTCAACAAAATGTTTACTGCCGCTTCTTTTGCTTTTTGTTTACCAAGATAATCTAACCATTTGCCTTGAGCCGTAGTGAACCCGTAAAAATTAAACAATTCGTTCATGTTTCGAAAAATATAATTCAAATAGGTCTTGTATTTTATAATATGTACATGATATAACTAAATAAATTAGTTTTTTTAAACCAAAAAAAAAAAAAAAAAAAAAAAATCAAATGCTATATGGCCAATGAATAGTAAAATGGGATAGTTTTACGCAAAAAATCATTATAATGATACAAATAATCCTTGTGTTTTACATGTTATTATTCTTAAATGATAGTGAAAAGGCTCAGTTTCATGTTGTTTGATCAGAATCATTCATGCAAATAGACGTTATATCTCTGTTATATTTTAGAAGTTCTTGTATTATAAAGTAAGATCATGTTGACTGACAAGGATTATTTCCATGTCCTTGCTTTATATGACAGGATTCCTCTGTAGAATACAAGGATACGAGTAGGATATATTGTAAAATCACAGGGATTTTAAGAATATTTTCTTCATATAACAAGAATTTCATAATAAGGAAATATGAAAGGAATTTTGGGTACATGTCCAAATCAGGGAAATAATCGGGGTCATATTTCGGTCACTGAACAGGAAAATGACAGGAATCACTGGCCGTAGTGATAATAGGTAGATATATAGAGCACCAAAGAGTAATAACAACAAGCAATTAAAATATATCTTGAATAAAAGTAACAAAAGCGAAGCAGAAAAAATATATTTCAACAGAGGAACAATAGGATTGAAAACAGAGAAAAGAACCAACTACAAAGACTTCCATAAATAGAAATAGCTTGGTTCAGGTATGTTCACGTGAATGTCACGTGTTTTTTCTACTTTTACAAACGTTGCTTAAATATTTTTGTTTTTGTAACATTGTATAACATGGTTTCATAGTGTAATGGTTATCATATCGGTCTTTGAATCCGGTGATCCGAGTTCGATTCTCGGTGAGACCTCTTTTTATTTATTTTTCTATTTCGTCGGAGTCTGATTTTTATTTGCTTGAGCATTCTCAAATGAAAGAAAGATTAGCTTTTATTTAATGATGGTTGAATAAATCCTCTTCTTTAATCATTTTTAATTGAAGTTTAACTTATTCTCAGAGATCAAGGTGATACAGTACCAGTTATATTTAAGACCGCAATGCTCTGAACATTTTGGCCATATTTAACTTTCTCAAGTCAGAAATAAGGCCACAAAAGTCAGAAATTTTTTTCAGTCTTAAATAGAGTGGGTACAGTATAAAGTAAATAAAAAGAAAGAGGAAAAAAAAGAAGATAGATTAGTTCTTTTACGCGTGAGCACCAGGTTTTGAGTTGTCCAACTATGGTTTTATAAGAAATTTGATGAGAGAGTAAAAAAAGAGAGTTATAACTAACTAAAAGTTATAATAAGAAGAAGAGACAAGGATTTACAATGAATTAAATAAAATATGAAATAAAATTAATTCAAGGGATCGTAGAGAAATAATGGGTTTAGATATAAAATATAAAAGCAAGGTAAAGGTAAGATAAGATTTATTGTAATTTCAAATTTTATGGATCGTATTTATACTAAATAGAGTCGGTCATGATCTCCTTCGTATTGTGTCAACTTCTTTTGACATTCAATATGATAAAGATCATTATAGATCAAATGTTGATTAATAAAGTATTTTAAACTTAGATATTGTTGGGTAGATAAAGATAATTCTAAGTTAAAAGGTTGTTGGGTAAAATAATAAAAGTGTTTCTAAACTAAAATAAATTGCAGTTTTGACATACAGATAAACTAAAGAAAAAAAAAAGAAGGTAATAATAAATTTAAAGAAAAGGTAACAGTTCTGAAAGTGAAAATCAAATAAAGGGAATTGATGATAGTAAAGAAAGATGAACTGGGAATACTAAGTTGTCATTAAACTAAAAGTAGTAATGCTAACGTTCAAAAGGTAATTGTAGAAAATTAAGGTACGAGAATTTGACAATAAAAATATTAAAAAGTGTAACCTTGAATATAATGTCAAAATAAGAATTGTATAGAGTATAATTGTAAATATAGAATGAAAAAGGAAATAATAAGAATAAAGTTCATGCTTAGGCGCATGAAAAATGGCAAGCGTAACATAATTATTATACAATGAGACATTCCTTTGCAATAAACCTACTGGGGACAATTATGCAAATACATTTCATTGGGGCCATTATTATACACAATTTTTAATCTTTTTGGATATGTATCAATTAATTAGAAAGTTATGTTTAAAAGATTCAACTGAATTCTTTAACTGTTTTTTAAGACAGTATTACTATCTAGAGGAAAAAATGAATGGTCTATGTATGTACGGCTTGTCAGAAACAGACTCTAATTAGTCGTGTGACACAATAATTTTATAGTCTCATACTCAATATCGTAAAACACGTATAATCTTCAAAGTAGTTAAAATATAATAGAAAAATCGTAATAAATATGTATGGCATTTCACTTTTTGTTTTAATAATAATGATGTTGTACAAAATGCAATTAATGAGAGTAAGAAAAAAAAAATACCATAATAAATAAATGGAACCATGATGATACCCTTAATAATATTCGCGAGGGGGCAAAGTACTTTCTACAATTTCCCAATCGTTTTCTATGGGTTTCTCTTGGATTATCGTGGAATCTGAGCTGTTATTTATAAGTCGTCGAGGAGGCTTGTTATCTATGCGAATATGATCGAGTAAAGAAAAGATACTCTTAGCAAAGATATGACCTGTTTTATTAGCTACATTGGTTGCCATCGTGCTGAGTTGTTTTCTACGTGGAACGTAACAAGTGAGCATAGCTTCCATACTCTGTGTTTTAAAAGCGACATGATAAGGATCATATTTGGCGTCAATCGCATAGTACTGATGCTGGTAAGCATCGTAGTAACCGTTTGAATAAGAGGGATGATTCATTACGATTTTTTTGATGCGATGAGAGAAAATGCTGGAAAGATTTCGATGGGTTTGATTTTGACGGGTAGTAACTTGGGACATGAGAAATAAAAGAGGAAAGAAGAAAAAAAAAAGATTCTTCACTTGTATCTCTTAAATAGTAAACATTATACGTAATGTTTATATTAATTCTAAATAATCTCAAACGAATGGCGTGTATTGAAGTATAATAAAAATACCACAAGGATTATGTTAGGAGAAAGTTGTGTTATAGCTCTTCATATATACATAAAGAGTTTTGGAACTATTGTTCTCATATTCTAGTATATATATATATATATATATATATATCAATGAAACCATCAATCATGATTACTACAACTACATTATCATTTGAAACTATCTATCTATTTATTTAACAAAGAGCATATTGTCATTTTATTATGAAAGTTCAAACATACATAAGGTTTTAGTTTAGTTACCACAGAGTTTATTGGTTTCGGTTTTTTTGTAAGAGATATATTAATAATGAAAAAAATATTTTTACCTTTTATATCATCCTGTCATTGTTACATTTAACATTTCTCTTTTCGTAAGGTAAGTACAAATTTTTAAGAATGGTCCCTTTAATATCCCACAAAACTACCACCAACACCTGCATTTACATTCATATGAATACCTTTTAAAGAAGAAAGCAATAGTAATACGTCCCATTTGTTTATTTACAGGCCTTTGCAATTTTTTTATATATATATATTATAATATTATTATAGGATTTTTTTTTTATGTACATAATTTATGCAATATGCCTTGACAAAGGGAAGCGGAACATAACAAACCATGTTGAAAGGAAACGGCACTTGGTTCAACTTCTTGAGATGACCAAGATTTACCTGAAGCATACCATCGATTATTTTCAGCATCATCATATGATTCATCCGAGAATATCCAACTATCTAAAGTATCCAACAAGGTAGAGAATTGTTCAAACGGAATGAATTTAAATTGTTGCGCTACCTTGATAGGATTCAAACCTCCTTCAACCTGTAATGGCTGTGACATGGTTTGAATTAAATAAGGTTGTGGTGCGTTAAATGTATCATTTCCTAATTTCGTACGCGATGAATAAAATAAATGATGGTATGCTGCATCCGAAACACAAATTGATTCTGTATCTGTAAAGCGTATATCAATTGCATGCCTTTTTTAGAGAATAGTTAGTAAATGTATATTCCATTAAACTACTTTATATACTTTACATGGCAGAAAAGATGACGCGCACTGAATCATAAGCGCGAGGTATAATCGATACTTTGCCAATATTACCATCTTGAGCGCACTTCACTTCAAGATGTTCAAGACACGTCATTAACGGTAAAGTTTGGAATAAAATCTATCTCAATCTGTTTTAGTTTACGCAAACCAAATAAATGAATATAAATATAAATATACCTGTATGAAATAAATTAAATCCCTCTTTTCATTGAGCACATCTCGGAGGAAACTAGCGATTCTCCAGTGTGGATTACGAGAGTTTATAGTCGGTAGTGAAGTCAAATTTGTCTTGTTTGATTCTTCTGTAATACCTAGTTCAATATTATATTGTCTAGGTTTACCTTGACCCAATGAATTCCATTTGATATTACAAGTAAAATCCTAAGATATTGAATTAGTTTTTTTTAAGAAAAAAGAATAAGCATTTGTTTTATGTTACCTTTGCATACACAAATGATAATTCTTGTAAATCAGTAGGATTAAAATCCAATTGTCCTTTATACTTTTCAAACCAAGGAGACGATACTTGTCTAGTAATATTAGCCATCATGAATATTCTTTCCCAATCTACCAAGAAACGATCGATACAAGTATCGATATTTGGATATGTAAACGATACAACATTTGTAGCTTTATCTAATGCAATATGACCACCAAACTCATTTCCTTGTAACGAAATACGTTCCCAATCTAACTTATCTTGAATCACTACATAACATTCACCTCGACCACAATCCCACCATCCAGAAGGACGAATCAGGATATCATGCTTCATTTCAGGTAGCACACTTTCTACCCAAGGTATGGATTCTGATGTTTTTTCACGTTTACTGCCATCTTCTTGAAAATAGTACGCACACGCTTTTAATAAATCTTTTTGTGACACACACAAAACTTCCATCTTGTCTGCTGCAGGATGATTGATAATTTGTGATTCCATAATTGATAATGTTTGTAACAAAGGACGCATATAATAATTCAATGTTCCCTTATATGCTTGTAATTGATGTTCAATCTTTCTATTGGTTATATAGGCTCTACAGAGTGAGTCCAATTTAGCTAAATAACGTAAATCAATCGACAAGCTATATATATATATATATAAAAGTGTTAGCAGAAGGTTTTGTTGTTACATAAAATAAAAACATTACTTGTCAATTGAATTTGAGTACGTATGAATTACTGTATTTGATTCATTTCCTACTATAGACACTTTTCGTTTTTTTAAAGTTTCATTTACAGGTGTATTTTCTACTTCTACAACATCATCAATTTTTCGTTTAATGGTTCCTTTAGTATCATCGTTCGTCATATTGATTTTCGTAATAAATTGATCTTTCCATAACTGGTTGCAATCCAAGTAAGTTAAATCTACGATTGTTTGATATATACCATTTTGATCATATGTTTTACTATGAGACATTCTATATTAGTTTTTTTCTTATCCTGTATACAATACATGTATAAAAACATACTTTATACAACAAAGCCATGATTTAAATTCATTCTTTATAGTTGCAATAACAAAGTACCAATCTTCAAATTGAGAGAATCGGAAAAATACACAATGTGAAGGATACTTTTGTTTCGAGTTACTGGGTGTAATTACATCACCAAATAATCTTGTTAAATCTTCTTGACGTAAATTCATATGCGATGGATGATAAGGTTGTAAATTTAATTGTTTACCAAGTGAAATCACTTCTCTTACGACAACTTCAGATCGAAGCCATAATAAATGCCGTGCGATATTAGCTGGGTCGTTGTTTAGTCGTTCCTCTAATCCTCTTAATTTAACATCTCCTTCACTACATCCATCACTCGCTTCGAATACTTTGATTTTACCCGTACGCGCATCTGCTCCAATACTAACAAATCTCTGATGTCTATAGCGCACAACAAGCGTAGGTGCTTGAGATGAAAGAGAGTCTAAATAAATTTGAATTTAATATCATTCACTAGACTTTTTTTTTATAAAACTCTACCATTAACTGTTTCTTGTGAATCGGGTAAGGTGATTGCATCAGATAAATGTAATCCATTTTCCTCCAAGAATTCCTTTTGTGTAATAAGAACTTCTTTAAACTTATTGATGATACATGCGCTATGATAGTTGGTAACATGTAATACAAGTTGTTCTGCATTTAAATTTCCAGGATCCTATTTTTTTTTATATTATTATTATTTGCTTTTTTTTTAATTTATGCTTGTACTTTACCAAAAGGTTTTCTTCAGTATGAAGGTCACTAGATTCATCCCATAACACTTCTAATAAATTCTTTGGGTATTTGAGTGAAGAAAGAACTTTTGGTTTATCAGAAGCACTTAAATTAGATAAAGCAACTGAGGCACCAATACCAGCTTTTTGAGTTAACCCTTTAAGTTCATCACGCACTGTGATGGTCATATTGTTCTTTGCTAATTGTTTCTCATGCTCATTACTGACTGAAATTTCTAAAACTGTACTTTTATGTGCTTCTGATTTCACCTAAAGGAATAGAACATCAGTAATCGAAATAATAAATAAATAAAAATATATTCCTAACCTGAGGGCGAGCCCAATGTGAAGCAGGTGACCCACCTTTCCAGTACGTCAATGTCAATTTCGTTCTATCGGGGTTCATTTGTACTTTAAGTTGATTCATCCATCTTGTTTTCACCAACATGGCAGATTGAATAAATAAAATTTCAAGTTGCATATTGAGACAACAAGAATGCAAATAATCATACAAATTGACAAGAGGGAAAAAGAGTGGTGTATGTGTAGTTCCTTCGGGTACAACAGGTGGTACAAGTTGCTTTTGTGCATTGTTACGGAGATGTTGTTTTTGTGGGTCAGTTAATGTAATATCCACATCCTCTGTTATTTAATTATAATAAATGAAACATGTCATCTTTTCTTTCTTTCTTCAAATTATTACCTGCAGCTCCACCAGTAGATGTTGCTTCAATAAACATGTCTAAAGAGACAATCCACCATCTTCTATCATTACTATGACCCATTAAAGTCAAAGCGACTTCAAATTCATTCTGAATTGTAAAGTAAATTCGACCATTTTCTATTTATACATATATGCAAAAATTTAATATGCAATCATGAAAAATAACGCATTATAATTATTTTTACCAATTTTATATTTTTGCATAGGTGACGGTAATACTTCGGTAGTAATCATGCGCATACGGATCACATCATTCATATCTTGGAATATCTCTAAAACTTCTTTATCATCAAGTGGTTTAGGTGTAAGCATGTCCTAAAAAGAAGAAAGAAAAGGGTAAGATAAAATTATCTCAAAAGAAACATATTTTCGTTACCTTGATTTTTGTAGGCATTTGTTGATATGTTCCTGTAGTTAACACGTCTACAGCTGTCGGTATATCGAAGTTTCTTAATCTAGCTGCCGGCAGCCCTGACTGAATTTTATGAAGGTAATCCACAGTATCTTGAAATATCTTATTTTGGTTAGCTAAATAAGCCATAATATTCTATATATATATATGTATATAAAGGAAAACACGTATTAAGTTAAATGAAGAAAACAGACATTTTTTTTCTTCTTTACCTGACACATTTGAATATCTTTAGCACTTTCAGCCCACTTGACAAGTACAAGCATTTTCATATATTGTTTTCTCATAAAGGTCGTATAAGTTAATATCTGACGCTTTTTCTCTACATCAGACATGGAAGGTAATCTATTCAAAAAAAAAAGCAGATGAGTATTTTTTTTTATTTCTCTACTTGTAAAAACTTACGTATCAGTCAAAGTCATTAAATCGGCGTGGGATTTATGAATGAGTTTTCCAATAAGTGTTCGTAAAGGTACCATACAAGCCATTTCGACTGGCAATACAATTTTTTCGTCTTGTCCATTTTCGTTGTTATCGTCTTTCCTCATTAAACTAACTTTTTCTGTACCATTCATACCATCGATGGATTGAACATGTCCATTAGGCTGCGTAATTGGTTCAGTATCGTCTGTTGATAAGATCGGTTGCATCACTTTTCCGCTAATGGCCATTCTATTTTCTTTCGCGAAGAAAAAAAAAAAAAGGTCTCTCCACATATTTTTTGTGGGCAAAATAGGTCAAAAAAATTCTGGAACCCCCTTATTTCGCCACAAATTAAGATATAAAATGACGTCAGCTTTTTCCTTTTTTTATGTTCGTCTTGAATAAAAAGTTTAAACTGCAATTTAAACATTTAACAAAGTGAAATAAGCAATACATATATATTTAAGTTGCATTAAGTGTCATCTCTAGATAATAAAAATGCTTATATATATATAAACATATATATTTTATTTATAAAAAAAGTTCACAAATGTCTAAAATCAACGTGGTAGGGATAGATCCGCGCACCATATTTTGTTTACTACATACACCACCTTTCCTGCGCACCCATATTTTCTTTACACACACTATTGAACATTTTCAAGTACATATTCTGGACTTTCTCGGTACGAAAAAGCATATCTGTCCAAAATTTACAGATGTGCTTAATTTGAAGATATACCCAATGGTATCCACCTGTTTTTTGCAGACCAAAAGGGGAAGGAGGTTCGCTAGATCTTCAAAGACACTCTCAGAGGCAAGAAACTTGCTGCTTCACTGTTGCTACCAGTGTTAGGAAAACAACAACAGGGACTCCGTAAGTATCTGCGACTACTTTAGCGCGCTCAGGGGTTGTGAGCCAGTCAGATACTCCACCATCATTCCCTACCCAGTTGCTTCCTCGTTTGATCAAACCTTCAAGCTTTCTTCTTAAATCCAGTGAAGCAAAATACTGTGCTTCCGCTCTGAATTTACCGAATGTTTAAAAAGTCCTCCCACTTTTTTGGAAACAATTGTCCAATTGTGTGAAGTCAAATTGCCCAGGAGAAAAAAACATTTTGCCCGAATGTTTGAACTTAATTAATTTGTCCAGCTTCTTGAAAATAAATTGCCTACTTACAAATAAAATGGCCAAGCTAATGGTTAAAAAAATTTATAACAATTGTTGTGATATAGAATATATAATAGAAATAAAAGATATAAAAACTAGGTAAGTAGGTTTGAGACTGTTTACAAATGTTTATTAAATGTAAAAAGTGTAGAATCAAAGTGAGAGAGAGATTGTATCTATTCTAATCTGAGAGAGTATTTATATTTCTTTATTTTACAGGCTACTGAGTTATATAAATGATATCAATAATAAGGCTTATACTAGTATGTTATCTGCTTCTATATTTCATATTAATTCAGTGTGTGAATCAACATCTTTATTTTTATATGTTTTTATGATTCAATAATAAACTTCCTATTTATTAGATATTTAATCCCAGTATCTGGATGTAACCTTACAGCTTTATTTACTATGCTAGATCACCACAACAATTCTTTGTTTAAACATTTGAGAAAAGTATTAATAGAATGCTGGATAAAATTTTGAATATATTCAATGGGAACATCGTGACAGCCTTCAATTATTCTAGTAGTAAGGGTTTCTAAACTGCTAAGTTTACCACGTTTAACCTTATCTTTTAACACTTTCCAAAACATCTCAATAGGATTTAGCTCAGGTGAATAAGGAGGTAAGTATACGGGTACATAATTTCTTTCTTCAATCAAAGGGTCAACAAGACTATGACTATGAATTGGGGCATTGTCCATAACAATGTGAAATCCTTTCATATTTGGAAATTCGTCCACCATGATATCCAAGGTGTCGCTAATAAATTGAAGATAATGACCAGCAGTTGTACCTTTAGGAATTGCTGATGCTGCATCTTCAGGCACCTTACGCTTAGTGGCTCCTACTACCACCTTTCTTCTCTTTACGTTTCCTGGATCCCTGATACTCAGATTTACAGCCCCAAATGCTGATACCGCACCGATTACGGTATGCAAAACCCCTCTCGCAGAGGGTGACTCAATAACGGCCTCAGTTCCTCGTTGTGACCAAACTCTTGAACGGCGCATGTTTATGTCGAAACCCGATCCGTCAAGGAAAACAGTTTTTCATAAAATCCATCCCTTTAGTAGGCCATTCTTCAGCAAATTTAGCACGAGCCTTCAATGTTTTGTTGCTACTTCTGGCTACAGAGTGACGAGTGACAACTCTGATACTAAGGTTGCAATAATCCTCTTTCATAAACTCTGCGACTCTGTTTTTCTTTATTTGCAGACCTTCAATGCTTTTGGTCAGATTTTCCACTGCATCTTAGATGACAGCTGATGGGTTTTCGTTAAAAAAAGTCCGTAAGGTAAGCTTTGTGTTGTTCATTTAGCTTGCTTTCGGGTCTGAGTTTGACGTGCGATTGGTTTTTTTAAAGGGATTGTTCTTATCTGGATCTTGATCGTAAGCACGTTTCTACTATCTTGCAGTCTCATAGTTGACTATCGTAGCTTTGGCAGCTTCATTATATATTTTATTATACAATTTAAAGTATTAGAAGTCGATGTTAATTTGTTTTGTTATTATTTTAAAGCCTGTCAATGAAAGCTCTGAAATGATGAACGAGCTTAAAGAGTTTAGATGTCGCTCCATCGAATTAACAAAGACAAACGCCAATCAAGTTTCTGATCTACGACTATTGTAAGCTAAAGAAGTTAAAAAGTAATAATTATAAATCCCCACTCACTAATTATTTCTTGATTATATGACAGATCCATTGGATTGTATATAGTGAGCATTTTTGGCTATCGTTTTAGTAAGCTTTGGCCTAGCCTGTTGGTAATTTTGGCTGAAGTGTTTAAGTGCTGAATAAAAAACTTTGGGATAACGCTATGGTGACTTTGACTGAGTTCCTTAAGGGATTTTGGTTGAGGCCTTAGTAAAACTTGGCTGAAGTCTTGAAATTTTTTTTTTTTTTTTGACTGTGAGGTTTTAGTTTTTTTTTAAAAGATATCAAAGCCTCGGTTAGCAAGGAAAGTTCAAGCCGGATTACATTGCATTTGTTAAAGTGAGATCCATCATAATCACTGAAGTGATGCCGACAAATGCTAATTCTGGAGTTGTGAGGATTTTTGATTTTCCTATTATTTTTTTTAAAAAAAAAACTCACATAAAATAAAGTCAAATTATATGTTGTTCTTAACTATGTCTGTGTAAAACATAGAGTTGTTTGGAAAAGGTTTTATTACGAAGTTTATATATTTGAAAATTCCCTTTTGATGATAAATTAAAAATACTTCCATTTTTTTGCGCAGAGTTGTATAATAGATACGATGGACACCAATACCATTTGGAAAGGAGAATTTCGTTTCGCATCATGGTCCTGTGCTTTGAGAATTGCCTTGAGGCTACTACAGTAAATTGATGAGTTTACTTCGAGCTCTAATTGCAAAACAAATACTTAACTTAATTATAACTTCTACAACCAAGGAAACGTATTAATTCGGACGAAGACAATCCATAACATCGAAGCACATAGCCGTAATGCTTAGAATATAATACTACCTTCTAACCTTATTTAACTGAGTGACCTATAGCCCCCATCCTCTTCACCAGAATATCTTTAGAGATAAAATGAGAAAGAGACGAATTCACTGAAGGCAGTTCAATCAGTTATAATAAGGATATTACAGAAGCTTATCCCCGATTGTAGAAAAACGCTGGCATTAATTCGGACGAAGACAATCCATAACATCGAAGCACATAGCCGTAATGCTTAGAATATAATACTACCTTCTAACCTTATTTAACTGAGTGACCTATAGCCCCCATCCTCTTCACCAGAATATCTTTATAGAGATAAAATGAGAAAGAGACGAATTCACTGAAGGCAGTTCAACCAGCTACAATAAGGATGTTACAGAAGATTGCGTTGAAAAGAGAAAATCAAGTTTTCACAAGGACAACTATATTTAAATTGTTTGATGACGCCAGTTTTTTTTTTGGGTTTCAAATAAATTGTTGACTCTTTTCTTTTTTTTTTTTATGTTCTTAAAGGTCGTTGTCTGATTAAGAAAGAGGTTTTTATTAAGTATAAATTAATAAAGGGAATTGGTGGACAGATCCAATGATGCATGTCTGAAAACCTGGGGAGTAAATAATAGAGAAACGGAAAAGAGAAGAGCAATGAGAGAATTACGGAAGGCTTGGGAAAGGAGCAGTACATTGGGTAACTCCGACAGTCAATCTGAGCAGGCACAAAAGAACGCAAACAAAGCAGAAACACAAAAAGGAGAGGAAAAGGAGAACACGGAGCAGAGAAAGAGAAAAGAAAGCAAAACCAAAAGGAGAGAGACAGGATGGACACAGTGATGATAAAGAAAACGGACTAGTCCGACATCATTGATTCATCCGCCGAAAGGTCGTTGTCAAAATGGACATTCATGCTGTCTTTGGTGTTGAACCAAGCTATCATTTAACAGAAGCTTAAGTAGCAAAGTATAGTTAACCAGTCGTCTTTATCTCTTTGAAAGCCGACTGGCTGAATGAAGAAAAAGTCGCGTCAAAGTTTGTAGCCTCCGTGTTTGGGAATATAGACTCCAGTGCTTCTACGTTAAGCTCCATCAACCAGGCGCTTTTAAAAATAAACGAAATAGCTGATATACCCACACCAATAAGAGAGCTATCTAATTATACAAGGAGACACTACCAGAAAAAGAAGATTATTGTACGATTTGATTATTATCTCAGCATATCAAAGAATGCGTAGCAAAACTAATACTATTTTACTTTGTTCTCGAGTTATCCTCAAACTTATATTTTCATAATAGCGAGATGCGGCCGATAGTTTGCTGAAGGAGAACTACAGGATGCACGGAAGCTTAGCTGGAAATACGGCGGATGAAATTTTGGAGGCTGTGGGCGCGTCAGACGATAAGGAAAATGATACAAATGATTCCGATGACAGTTGTACCTCTCATAAATACCATCCCAAGAGATCAAGAAAATACAGTGTTAGTGTTCCCAAAGATGATTATGAGGGATCGGTAATTATATTTTACTATATATTTAAAGTATTAGAAGTCGATGGTAATTTGTTTTGTTATTATTTAAAGTCTGTCAGCGAAGACTCTGAAATGATGAACGAGTTGAAAGAGTTCAGATATCGATCGATAGAATTAACGAAGACGAATGCTAACCAAGTTTCCGACCTAAGACTATTGTAATATGATGTTTAAATAATAATATAAATATACTCTAATTATTTCTTGATTATGGGACAGATCATTGGATTGCATATATCTTTTTTCAGAAGATATAAAAACCTCGGTAAGCAAGTACCTAGGAACAGATTGTCATAACAATTTGATCTCCAGTCTCACAGGTCATGAGGATTGCTCTTTGAATCCTATCGTATACTCCTGGTGTACGAAACTGGCGAATGTAATGTATTAAGTTGTCTTGGAACAGTTAAACATCATCATAAAGTAACACTCTTACTCTAGTTCACATTTAGTGATAATAGTAACAAGTGGATGGAACTTCAAGCAGCAACAATTGGCATGTTAGCTGAAGCCATTAACACAAACGATAAGGCCATTGTTCAGATTGCCAATATGCTCCATACTATGTAGGTTTTAAAATCTTGACGTATAACATTAAAATTTTTAATACATATCTATCTCCTGTTTTAGCGCTCCATGTTTGTATATATCCACCAATGAATTGAATGTTGAGGACACTTTCGTCCATACGGTTTTTTCATATGCTATCAAGTTGATTTTGAGATTGAGGACCTGCTTAACCGGGAGGCGGTTCGAAGTTGTGAAAATTTTTAATCTTCCTATTTTTTGTAAAAATACATTTACTGTGCAAAAATTATGTTAGAAATCAGTACTGAAGCCCTACTAATATCAGTTGCCTCACTGAAACAATTCTGGTCTCCCTTAATGCTCCTTCAAACTCGTACTCTATGGTATCGCACCTTCTCAAAGGAACTACCTACTACTTCCTTCCTACATCTTATAGGAACAGTTGAGTCCCCCAATTGTCGCTTGTGTGGTAACTCCAATAGTGATACTCTTGAGCATTTTCTGTTACACTGCCTGCTCAAACAAGAAATATGGTCTTCAGTACTGCTAGAATATTTCTGTACTCCTCCCCTTACATCTGCGGAAGTCTTAGCCACTTTACTTACTCTTACACCCCCTACAACAATTCGCCGTACTCAGATCCCAACTCTTTATACTATTGCGGCCACAACTCACTGGACTATCTGGATCCATTATTGGAATTTCATCACTGGCAAAAAACTTTTCCTACCAAAAGCTATTCTGACCTCCATTCACTCCCAAGTGTCTCTACTACTACATCCTCCAAGTCCAGCCTAAGTCGCTCTGCGATTGATCCCCCATATTTAAGTCCCACCTCTCCGAGGATGTGTGGCCGACAAGTTTAATAAAACTTCATTTTACTAAAAAAAAAATGTTAGAAATCAGCACCCTCTCCTCTGTATAGTTAGCACCAACTTGTAGCTTTAGTAAAAACAACTTTCCTTCTTCGCCTCAACAGCAAACATCTGTAGCTGACACTGTGTAAGAAAATAAACCGAAGTCCAATGAAACTGAAGTATAACCATTCAAGCTTACTACAGCATAAATTAAAACAGCAGATCCAAAAAAAGAACTTTGTGTCATTTCTGAAGTTTGGCTACATAGTTTTTTTTATATTTATCCCACAATCATTATGGATCTGTGGTACCTCTACTTTAATAAAAGATGGCTACCTTACTTTAATAAAGTAATGCACATTTGGATTCTTTTCGTGATATTTAATACGTGCTGGAAAAACAATCCAGGTAAAAGAAAGCTAAGGATGATAGAAAGGACACGAGATGATATAAATTTGTATAAAAAAGACCATGAAGCTTATAAAAAATTTTGAATGAGCACTATTTAATGTTTAAAAATAAAGTATGCAAATGGGTACATTTAAACATATCAAAGAGAGTTTATTACAATATCATGGGGGTGTGGTATGATAGAAGAGTGAAAACAATGCTTGATATATTTTAATAATAGGATGATGCATGGTCTGTTCAGATTCAAGAGGTATACAGTATTCGTTATTAATTGTCCGATTCTTTCACCATGGAAAAAGTACAAGTATTCCCGTGCACCCAGGACATAGGCACCGCTTCTTCAAATTTACGCTTTCCTTTTGCCCTTGTTAGTTCATTCAACTCGATTTTCTTGGCTGTATCTACAGCGATAGTCTTTACAGAATATGGTTTTTAGACTTATGATATAATATATATATATGTATACTTTAATATTACCTTTAAATTATTGAGGCATAAAAACATATTTGGGATCAAAGAGATTTCTCCAATCGAAGTGCACAGTGAGAACGAAGAGAGCAACACCATGGGATAGAAATGATGACCGATCAGATTCATTTTGTACAATGAGCAATGACTTCCTATTTATAAAAAACGAGTAAATAATAGTTTAATCGGTAAATAGTTTTCTATTTACCTTCAACTAAAATACCGCATACGTAGGACAATTGACACGATGGATCACTAAATTATTGAGCATGACCTTCATTTGCTGTCCGAGCTTTACGAGGTCTGACGGAGGCCTTCCTGAACCAGCATTTGTTGGCTTTACTTCAGCGATTGTAACATCGTGCCTGATCGATCTTACTTTGACGTACGCAATATAATCGGGTTTGAACTTCCCTTGGTCGTTTCATGCTGCTGATTTAATCTTGAATTAGCCCAATACACATTTTTTTTATCAATTTTTTTACCATTGGTGGTTAAGCAGGTCCTCAATCCCAAAAATCAACTTGATAGCATATGAAAAAACCGTATAGACGAAAGTGTCCTCAACATTCAATTCGTTGGTGGATATATTACGAAATATATAAGCCGATGCATCTATAACAGTATAAATATTTTCTGAATATGGCAGACTCTAACGTATCTTTAGCAGTTTACGCCGATCTCAAAAATTTATTCATTGATTCGGCTGTATAATATTGCATAATAAAGTAGACTAAACGTAAGCACACATGATGTCAAGTGCTTTTTTATGCAGGTAATATTATTTTGATCATCCAAAGTTTTTGGGTCAAAACTTATAGTGCAGGAACTTGAATATTGTGTGACAGACAAGATAAAGAAAATTATTTTTAGACAAGAACAAACTCATCGTAAAAAAAGATCTGCTGCTTATGTTTTGTTTTAAAAAATATTGTATGATGTAAAATGTATGTGGATGTTAGTAACTTTAGTTATTAGAAAAATCTCGGAAAAAGATACATAATGCATTTTTTTTTATTTTTTTATAAAGGGCTGTTTGGAGAGTTCCTTAAACTGTATATGATTACGATCATCATCATCATCAATTTATGATTGGATTATCGTGCTTGATTTTTCTAGCACTACAAGTATAAAAATGGATAGCAATGACAATAAATTAATAGTTTTATTATTACTATTCTCGCTATCTTGCATCATGTATATTTTTATTTCGATCATCTCTCTTAGTAAAAAAAAAAAAAAAAAAAAAAACCACACTTTTAGGTCCCTTTCGACCTATATAATTTGATTTAGTAAAGCACAGACCGATAAAATAACCCGAAGTATTTTTTCCCTCTATTTTTTCTATCAAAATAAATTTATACAATATGTATCTTTATTTTGAATCAAGCATATATTTATATGAATCACAAGTACATTTATTAAAGTAAAACCAGGGATAATAATAAAAACTCGGTACATGTTTTATTTATAAAATTAAGTAATTTCAGTATTGACACTTTGTGTAAGCCAGGTGGTGATAGAACATTGCCTTATTATTTTTTTTTATTTATTTCGATTTAAACTTTTGAGACATGAGCTTCCGGAATTTTATATCTTTGAAGCGCTTAAAAAAAGTAAATTTTGAGACGCTTCACTTTGGTTAAACAATGTTTAAAAAAAAAAAGGAGCTTGCATAATCGATTTTTTTTAATTTTCAAGTTATTTTCTTAACTTGACTCAAAAGATAAAATATTTTTGCAATGCAGACAAAAAAAAAAAAAAAAAAAAAAATAGATCTTTTTAGAAAAAAAGAAAAATAACATGTCTTTAACAAAAGAGAAAGAAATCTTTGATAGTGAACTAGAGATGTATACAACAAAATGCATTGAAGAAAAGAGATGAGAATGATACTATAAATATACATGCGTATTAAAAAATTACTGTTATTTTTTGTTTATTTACTATACGGCATTCCTAAAATTATCTCCATTGTCAAACGGTATGAAAAATGAGGTGTAGAGATAAATTGAAATATAATATGTAGATATCCACATCCTTTATTATAAAAAGGAGTTGTTTTAATGTTTATTATGTTTAAATTCATACAACAAGATTTTTGCTCATCATTTATAAAATTCGTGAAATTTTAATTCCTTTGTCTCTCTCTTTCTCTTTCTTTTCCACTTTTTTTTTCTTCATACATATACATAGATATATACCCTCCTTTTTTTTTATAATATATATATATAAACACGCATATAGAAATGAAATCAACTCAAAACCGAATCTACTATTTATTTGGATATCTTACTTTTGTACTTATATTGGCATTACCAACAATTTTAAGGAAATCCAGTTTTACACTAGCTTACAAAAGACTATACTCAACTATAGCAATAGAAGAAGATATTTTTACTGTTTCTGTATGTTTTTCTAGTATGACCCCTTCCCTAATTCATAAAGACATTTAAATTAATTATATGATAAATATTTTTAATAACAATTTCATATATTTATAGGATCAATGTACAGAAATAGGATCACAGCCAAATCAATGTGAATTTGTACAATCAAATTGTCATGGATTTAATGCATTATATCTTGAACTATTTTATTGCTCGCAATTATGGAAGCCAATAACAATTGCCATTCTTGTAAATATTTATATAAACAAAAATTCTATTCCCCTTTTATAAATCAAAAAAAAAAGCCCTACTCCTATCATATTCCAACCCTACTTTGAATACCCTCCCCCCTTTTTAATTGTAAAATATGTTCATAGTACTAACCTTCTTTTGGCTTATAAAAAATACAGTTATCGTGTTTATTAATGTTATTTGGTGCCATTAGTGTTGTAGCCTCTGATTTCTTTTGTAAGTTAAGTTTGTATATATATCGATATATTCTAATATAATATATAGGTCCAAATTTACAGACTATTTCATCCAAATTACAACTATCTGAAAGCATGGTAATGACTTATATATAAATTGGAAGGGGAAATAAAAATATCACATATGCTAATAAAAAACATCGGGTATGTATAGGCCGGCGTAACGGTTTTGGCGTTAGGTAATGGTAGTCCTGATCTGTTTAGTACATTTAGGTGAGTTTCTTTATATACATATAAAGTTTAAAGGGTTCGACTTAAAAAAAAAATACAATATAATAGTGCAATGGATACGGGCGCAGGCTCATTAGCTATTGGGGAGTTGATAGGAGCAGGGTTTTTTATTGTGGCAGTTGTATCAGGATGTATGGGAATTATTAAACCATTTCAGTCACAAAAGATCACGTTTATGCGTGATGCATCCTTTTTGACGGGTGCAATTATGATTATTACATGGATCGTCTATCATCAACGCATTCAATGGTATCACAGTATTGCTTTGATAGTCTATTATCTCTTGTATGTATCTGTTGTTGTATTTGGTGCATGCAGTAATAATCAAGATAAAGTGACGGATAATTCTAAGCATGTATTAACAAAATCAGATATGGATGAAACTACACATTTATTAAAAGGTAAGAGAGAGAGAGAGAGAGAGAGAGAGAGAGAGAGATGTATCTGGAATATGAATAAAATTAACCAAATATAAAAACATGAATAGGAAACCCACCACTCAGACTCATTATACCAGATCGAGCAATGTCTTTCCAGTCAAATATGTCAGATTTTCATAGTCAAAATCATTTAGGGCATATTATTCGACCCGTTTCCCCTAATTCATCTCGCCCTTCTCTTAATTATGTTGATGCAGTTTCTAGATCAACAAGTGTAAATGGGTCAATTTACTCTAGGACATACAGAAGACCAATGACTCCAAGAATTGGTTTTAGAACATCTGTTTTTGGTGCAATTGAGGTAAGGGTCAACTTTTTTTTTTTTTGCATAAATCTAAATTTTATTTTATTTTTAAAATTCAACTAAAAACGTCATTTCTATATAGTTCCAGGAACAAGTAAATAATATTCGTAGAGCAAATAGTTCAACTTCTATCTTACCAAATCATCGAAATCGACAAAGTTCTATGCCACCTCCTATGTGGCAAAACTCACAGGGAACACAACAACATCATCATCGTCAACAACAACAACAACAACAACAACAACATCATCATCATCAACAACAACATCATTATCATCAACAGCAGCAGCAACATTATCCTCAATTACAACCAAATAATCCTTTTATGGGTGAGGGTGGTAGACAAAGAGCATCTACTATGACTGATCAATTAATAACGTTATCTATTCCATCTCCTTCTTTTTCTTTATCACCTACGATACAAGATACACAAGATTATTTTACATATCTTTCTGCACATAACTACCCACAGCAACATCAACCTCCACCACAACAATTTATAAATATTCAATCCTCTTCTCCCCCTCCTTTTCCAAGCGTACCTGAAATAACAATTCCCGAGATTAGGTTAGCACCTCCTTTGAACGACCAAGATCGAATCCCTTCACCGGAACATATGGAAGTAAGAAATAATAATTCACAATACTGGCCGAGTGGTCCTGTTCATAGTAGATCCAGGGGTCACAGCACATATAGTTTAGCGCCTCCAAGCATATTATCTGATAGCTCATCATTTTACAGTTGTCGACAGAGTTTTGAGATCAGTCCATCCAACTCCTTTGATAATCAAAACCAACTCTTGTCTGCAATTTTGAATACACCTCGTTCATCAAGACAACACCAACATCATCAACTTGAGGAGGAAGATCAATCACATGCTTCTGTGTTTAATGATGTACTTCAGTTAAACATACCAAACAATGATGGTCTTCCTTCTTCTTTACTGTTTCCAAACCAAAATTATCATCATCGTCATCCTTCTTTATATCACTACAGAGAAAATTCAGATTACTCTTCTTTTTATTCTAAACAATTTAATCATCATCATATTCCTGTACCACCAGCATCAAAATGGGATTATCTAGTGGAAGAAATGAGTCAAGTATTATTACCTACTTTACAAGGCTGGAGAGAGAAATCAATCTTTTCAAAATTAAGCTCTATAGCTGCTGCACCACTTGTGTTAGTATTCACACTTACTTTACCTGTAGCTGAAATAGATCAAGCCAAAATCAATGATGTGGAGATAACGGAAACAATTGCTGGAAGTGAAATTATTCATGTTTCATCACCTACTAAACCAGTAGATACTAAAAATTATTTATCTGTGCCTGTATCTGATGCATTAACTGAATCAAAAGTTATGATTGATGATGTGGATACCCGACAAGGATGGAATAAACACTTGTTGATCCTACAATCCATTATCAGTACTACATTTATATTCAGTGTGTTTGCAGGTAAAACTTGTTTTTTTTTTCAAAGAAAAATATGAACATATACTTATACTGTTATTAGCCAATGATGTTATTCCTGCTTCTTCAGTCATTCTAGGTATTGTCAGTGGTATCTCGATATCAATTTTCGTTATCAAGTCTACCAAATCAGATGAGCCTCCTTCATGGTTTTGGTTACTTTCCTTTATAGGATTTTTTGTTGCATTGAATTGGATCTTTTTATTAGCAAATGAAGTAGTAGGCTTATTACAGGTAATTTTGTTTTTATATTACGTTTTCTTTTTAAAACTTAAATGTTTGGTATAGGCTTTAGGTGAGATATTTAATATCAGTGATGCTATTATGGGTTTGACGGTATTTGCATTGGTAAGGATTGGTAATGACTGAAAAAAAAAATCAGGATATTTATATTTCGTTTCTAGGGAAACAGCGTTGGTGACTTTGTAGCAAATACAGCCATTGCCAAGGTAAATTTAAGCAAAATAATAATGTGTGTTACCCAGAACTAATATATATAATTTTTTTAGATGGGATTTCCAACTATGGCCATCTCTGCATGTTATGCAGGTCCTTTACTAAGTAAGATAATAATTTAAGCTTTAGTGTTTTTTTACTAAGATTACTTTATCTAGATATGGTACTAGGTGTAGGTGTATCTTCATTTTATCAATTTTGGAAAACGGGTACAGCATATCAACTCGATATTGCACCAACAATTATAGTATCTTCAGTTGGATTGATGACTGTACTATTAAGTACATTAATCGTTGTCAATTTGAACGGATATCATGTTACAAAGAACCTAGGTTATTGGATGATTGGTGTTTATTTGACATGTTGTACAATTAATTTCTTATTAGAATTTCGCATCATTTTTTAAAAAATAAAATAATTATGTATGTACGCCTTTTTTTTTTTTTTTTTTTTTTTTTTTTTTTGTGACTAGTACTTTATTTTGATTAAACAATCCCCCTTCTTTTTTTTTCTTTTTTTCTTTTTTTTTCTTATATCTCTCTTTCTTTCATAAGAAAACGGAAAATATAGTTTTTTTTAATTGAATCTCTCCATGGATTCAAAATGGTAAATATAGTGGTATAAATTTACACATATATATACGCACACACACACTTGCATACAATTTTTAAAATGAATATACTAAACTTATTAGTATATCAATAGGTCTTCAATTACAACTGGAAAGGGTCCTCGCAATTATAAATGTACATTTGACCCAGAACTAGACACTCAAGGTTTAAAAACAAGCAATCAACCCATTTATGAATACCAAGGCGATAACGTAAAATAAAAATATTCTTTATTATTTTTCTTTACATATTTACTAATGTACCTGGTTTCTTTTTTTTTTATTATTATAATATTTAGACATTAGTAACACCACGGGATCCTCGTCAAAATACTATACATTACGAAAGAAACTTTACAAAAGGTCGCTTTTTATACAAGAAGCAATTTAATGTAGTTGAATACAGAGTACGTAACTATGGAAACCAAAATATTATTATAAAATTAAAAAAAAGCTAAAATTGATAAACAATAGTTTGATGAATATTCAGTTGGACCTAAACCATTAACAAAAGTATTAGTTTCTCGATTATCACCACTTATGACAGAAACACAAATCATGACATTTTTCTCTGTTTATGGTCAAGTGGCTACTGTAGAAATTGAACGGTGTCCAACCACAGGTGGATCATTAGGTATTGCACACGTCTCATTTTCTTCAAATGAATTTACAGACGAAGGTCATCTATCTGCATGCCTTGCTGTTGAAAAAGGAAATGGACGTAAGATGGGCAGTGCCGATTGTGTCAAAGTCAGTTTTGATCCAAAAGGTGATAAATTAAAATTGGCAATTGAAGAAGCTAATCGACCTACAACCACAATTCAACCTTTAATGGATAATACTTTAAAACGATCACCTTTAAATACACCTGGTACACCATCTTCACATCGAAGGCATGAAAATTATCCTCCTTATCGTCATCCTCATTATTTAGAATCTGAAGGATTATATGATCGAAACAATACTAGTAGTAGAAACTGGGATAACAGATACGATTCACGCAATTATTCTCGTTCTTCTCGTGATGAATATAGATACCGTAGTTATCATGATGATGAATACAATCAAAACAGTAGTAGTAGTAGTAGATATAGAGATGAAAGATTACCACCATCATCAAGATCATCATATCATGGGAGCGGGCCTCCCCCTTACTCATCATCATCATCTCGATACACATCACCAAGAGATTCTGAAAGGCCACGCTGGAGTAACAGAAGTCCAAGTATGAGTTCTCCCGATTCACGATATAGAAGCAGAAGCAGAAGCCGTAGTCGAAGTGGTAATAGAGACAATTATTATATTGAAAGATCTTCTAGTAGTAGATGGGAAAATGAATCCGATTGGGGAAGATATAATAACAATAGTAGTAGTAGTAGTAGACGAAGACCAGATTATTGGGAAGATAGAAAACACGAAAAATCTTCTAATAGACCTACTTTAGTCATTTCAAGAAAGACTTTACCATTTATTAGAGGTGTTTTAGAAGATTTAAAAAAATTGTTTTATTATTACAATTTTATTGATGTAAATATATAAATTCATGCAAAAAAAAAAAAAAAAAAAAAAATACTAATATTCTTCTTCACATAGATTTATCATGATGATGAAAATTGGCTAATCGTATTCGATTCCGTTTCAATAGCTAAAAAGGCTTTGGCTGCAACAATCGATCAATCCATTATGGGTTACAAGTTATTCCTTACACTTCGACAAAACTCTTCTTTAATTGAACCGGCAGTGGCTACTGAAGTTGTAGAAACAAATACAGAATCACTTAAAATCACAACAACTTCTGTAGAGACCAATGGAGTATATACAAATGATAATCATATTGAAACTGAAGAGAAGAATGAAACCATGGTTACAACAAATACAACAGTAACACACGAAACACCTATCACGAATGGTCATACAACTGTCAATTCATTATCCTTATCACCACAAACCTTATCATCGTCATCACAAACACCAGTAACAACAACAGCAACAACAACAACAACAACCGAAGCAGCAGCAACAACAACTACAGCAGCTACACCAGAACCTATAGAAACTACAACAGAAGAATTACTTTTCAATCAATTAGCAGACATCTTCCTTAAAGATGTAAAGAACCGTATTGCAGGACCAGCCATCCACGATTTCTTAAAATCAACCCGTACAAAGCGACAAGAAACTCAACCAGTTCATAAGAGTCCAGAAAAAGCTACGATAGACGATCATCACTCTATACAAAATAAAAAGCAAGAAGAAATGATTGTAGAAACCAGTTTACCCTCACTTAGTAAACTACCTCGATTTAAAAAGAAGAAGTCAGTCTTACTTGGTAAACGCGATTATGAATCCTTTTTATTTAATGACAGTCCAACCTCGGACGCAACAGGAGCTGATAGTAGTCAAACAACAACACCAGTAACTAAAAAGCAACATACAGAACGTGAAGAAACTCCTGTTTCAGCAACTTCATCTAGTTCAGAAGAAGGAGAATATCATTCTGGTCCTGAATCAGTAAGTGATACAGAAAAATCTTCTTTACCTCGTGGACGTAAACCAGCAAAACAAGTAGAAGAAAATCGACCTCGACGTCTTCGTGATTACCTTAGTGATGAAGAGAGTTCTGCAGATGAGCATGATGCATTTTTAAAGCAATTGCACAGACAAGAAGAAGAAGATAACGATGATGATGGATCTGATTCAGAAGATGATTTTGTTGAAAATGATACTTTTGAAAATATCAATACTAGAAAGCGTAAACGTACAATTAAAAAGACGAATTCAAATAAGAAACAAAAGAAGTCATTGATACAATTACACAGTGAAGACGAAACAAGTGAATATGATTCTCAACAATATCAACCTAATAAATTACAAAGGAAAAAAACAAATGGCGTACGAAAGAAGAAACCAATAGTTACATTACCTGAAAGAGTTTATGAAGTCATCGAAGAAGATTTATCAAAGGATATTAGTTCAGGTTTTGAAGAAGATGATGAAGAAGACGATGAGGAAGAAAATGAGTTACCCATGTTGAGAGAAACAATTGATCAAGCTGAATTAGAAAGATCTTTGTTAGCTTCTGATTCTTCTGACAGTGAAGAATTATCTGAATCCAAAAATGAAGAAAATGAACATCCTGATTGGGATCCTTTTAATCAAGTACAAGATCCAGAAGATTATTACTTTTTACGTGCTGCATTATTGGAACGTACTGAAAATAATAAGGAACAAGCTCCAGTCACAAATGTCATTCGAGGCGGATCTGCAAGAGTTCGGGGTGTACATGCAATTCCTGATGCTGTAAAAGCAACTTATTTACCTAAAAACAAAGCAGTGATTGAATTACCAGCAGATGCAGGCAGAATTTCTTCACGAGCTACACGTGTAAATAATCGTCGACTTGTAGTAGGAATGGAAATGCAGAAAAAGACAATTGATTCTGATATCTTGAAATTCAATCAACTTCAAAGTCGAAAGAAACAATTACGATTTGCGAAATCTCCTATTCATGACTGGGGTCTTTATGCAGAAGAACATATTGATGTAAACGATATGGTGATTGAATATGTAGGTGAAATGATTCGACAACAAGTAGCAGAAGAAAGAGAAAAACAATACGAAAGATGCGGCATTGGAAGTAGTTATTTGTTCCGTGTAGATGATGATACCGTAATTGATGCAACCAAATGCGGTAACGTAGCTCGATTTATAAACCATTGTTGTGCAGTAAAGTATCTTTTATAGATATATATATATGTATATATAATAATAGTTGGAAAATAGCTAATGTTTTATATTATAGCCAAATTGTAGCGCAAAAATTATTACTGTCGATAAACATAAAAAAATTGTTATTTATGCAAATCGAGATATTGAGCCTGGAGAAGAAATTACTTATGATTATAAATTCCCAATTGAGGCTGACAAGATACCCTGTTTGTGTGGAAGTAAATACTGCAAGGGAACGTAAGTATTATTCACCTTGAACAAGATTAATATGATATTGACTCTCTCTTTTTTTCTTACATGTAGACTCAATTAATTTTATGTTCCAATATACAAAACACACACTCACTCAAAAACACATAAAACCGCTTGAACGATTATACAATACATTTTCGCAAGGCCTAATATATATTACAAAAAAAGAAAAAACGAGATATATGTAAATACATAACATTGATTTGTGATTCCCTTCCCTTAGTTAAATAATAAAAATAAAAAGTTTATGCTTTTGTTCCCTTTTTTTTTTATTTTCAATCATTTGTGTTATGTAAGCATTATCTTGCATAATACCAAATGAGTCTTGGTACCACCACCCAAGCATGAGACGGAATGCTAAACAACCCTGTTTTTATAAAGCGACAAGCTATATTTTTTTAAAAGGTTTTTTCTTCTTCTTTATTCAGTAAAACATGGCTTCAACACACCCATACAACCAAATTATCTTATTTGGAGTAAGGCATCTCTTTTTATTTTTATTTTATCGTAGTGAACTCATTTATGTTGTCTTGTTTTTCTTTTTATAGGATTCCATTACTCAGGTACACTAAAAAATAACAAATTGTACAAATAATAATTTACTGACAACTTGAAATAACAATATAGTTTAGTTTTGATCCCGAGCTTTGTGGTTTCGGTGCACTTTTAGCCAACGTGAGTTTTTCTCTTTCGTTTTAAAACATATTGCAAAAAAACTGAAACGTTATTTAGATTTATGTTCGAAAACTAGATGTACTCAACCGAGGTTTCTCGGGTTATAATACAGATTGGGCCTTCCCCATTTTAAAGCAATTGTTACCTTCTGTGAAAGACCAAAAGGAACAAGCAAGTTCGATCCCTTTAATGACCATTTTCTTCGGCGCGAACGATGCCGCGCTTCCCTTTTCTCCTCAACATGTACCATTGGATCGTTATAAGTCCAATACAAAGGCCATGATTGATCTTGTTAAAAACCCGGAATCAACTTATTATAACCCTAAAATGAGACTCATCCTGATCACTCCACCTCCCATCAACGAAGCCCAATGGAGAAAACGATGTGAAGAACAAGACAGCAAATTAAACCGTACGAACGAAGCAGCACGTGCCTATGCTGATTGTATCAAGGAAATTGGACGTGAGACAGATACGCCTGTTGCAGACATTTGGAGTGAAATTATGGATAAAGTAGCATTGAACGATCGAGATTTATCTGAATTCCTCCTTGATGGACTTCACTTGAACTCAAATGGATATAAGGTAAACAAATACACTTTTATATATAACAAACAAAAAATTTATAATCATTTTTATTATAAATTATGTCAGGAATTATACAATCTTCTTTTACGAACAATTACAGAGAAATGTCCAGAGATTCATCCTGATGCTGTTGGATATGAAATTCCTTATTGGCGTGATTTATTGACATTAGATAACCCATCAGAAAAACTTCAGTTCCCTTTATTGGGAAAGAAACCAACGGGAATTTAGACTTTTTGGTGGGTTTAGACATTACACACACAGAGAGAGATAAATAAACTTTGGTCATTATAAACCAAACTAGTTGAAAAAGTAAAATATATATATAAATACTTTTTAAAAAAAGTCTACGATAAATTGGTTAATAATAATAATAATTATAATAATAACAATATTAATAATAAAGAATGGCACCTCAACCAAGAGTGCAGTTTAATAATCGAACATGGATTACACCTTCCATACCTACACCACCTCAAAGAAGACGTACCCCACTTTCAGATTGGGATATTGTCATGTTTAAATCATACACTCCATTACTTTTATTCTATACCAATGAAAACAAAGACCCTGATTTTATGAATACCGATATTTTAACTACTTCACTCGCCAGCGTATTAGATGATTTTTATCCATTAGCAGGTCGTTTAATAGATATAGGTAACGGTAGAGACGAAATTGATAATTGCGACGCTGGTGTCTTATTCCAAGTAACATTATAATACAGTTTTTTTTCAAAAAAAAGAAACATTTAATGATAAAAAGTAAATTTCTTTAGGAAGCAGAGTATCAAGGCGAATTAGAAAAATTCAAAGAAAATGGATACCTTCCGAATCAAATGGATTATCATCGTTTATTTCCAATTCATTTTTATTGTGATGCACAAGACCCATTACTAGCAGTACAAATCACTCGATTTCTTGATGGTGGAGTAGCACTTGGTATTATGATGTTACATAAAATAGCAGATATGTATTCCATTTGTTTTTTTATGGATGCATGGAGTAAAAAAGCCAGAGGTGTAGATTACGCAAAAGCTTCGTTTAAACGAGATCTTGTTTCTTTTCCTGTTAGCACAAGTGTGACTGATGAAGCATTGGCTCATTATCGTGAAGAACATCTTGTAGCAAGAGAAGATACTACACATATTGTACGTATGGATCCAAATCAGTCTAAATACTCTCGTACTTCTCCGAATGGTCCTATGCCTTTAAAGAGTATCATTTTAGAATTTGATGCAGATAGTTTAAGACAATGTAAAAAGGATGCACATACACCTGAAATGATTGCGAATAAGAATTGGGTTTCTACAAAGGATTCTTTATTAGCCATGTTGATGAGATCAATTGCAAGAAGTCGTAAAGTAATGAAGGATCAACCAATAAAGATGATTGTATCTGTCAATGGACGTACAAAGATGAAGTATAATAAAGAAATGGATTATTACTTTGGAAATTGGATGATGTGAGTTCAATTTGATAAATATTAATATAAACATATATATTAAAAGTAATTGATGTAGTTCTCGTTCCATCTCAATAACACAAACAGAACTTGAACAAACAAAGTTAATGAATACAGCTTTAGCAGTACGTCAACATATTGGTAATGTCAAACTTGAATTATTTCATGGAATCAGTAAATTGTACTCAATTCATGAGGATATGACAGTGAATTATCTTACATATCAACCCAATTCAAGTGTACAATCAACAGCAAGTGATGTTTCTATGTTACCATTTTGGAAACAAGATTTTGGATTTGGATGTCCTGATCGTACAAGAGGATATATTACATTTGGTGGTAATGGATGTTTGATTATTTTTGGTAGAAGTGATGAAAGTTCTTCAGAGTCAATGTATGATGTTCAATTACAATTGGATGCTGATTCAATGCAAAGATTTATAGAAGACCCTGATATCCAAAAATATTCTACAAGAATACTCTATTAATGAATAATAAATAAACAAAATATATTATAATTTAAAGAGAGATCTATTATTATTATTATCATTGTATAATTTAAAAAGAAGGAAATCTTGATTCAAAAGAAGGATCTACTTCAGGTGCTTTAGCTAAAGCAGCATCATAAGATAATTGTTGAATAAATTCCTTAAGATCATTGGCAACGTTTTGACCATGTTCAAATCTACCACGTTCTTCAATCTTCTTTTGATCTTGATCTTGTTTTTGAATATCCAAGCCAATCATACTAATTTCCAAGTGAATTGCCTTTACATTTTCTTCCATTTCTCTTAGGCTGTCAGCAATAGATTCGGTATACATTTTGAATTCTTCACGCTCTTCTTCAATCTTTTGCTTTTCTGCTTTCATATTAATACCACCACCAGTAGAAGTTTTACCAGTAATTTTACCCATACGAGCAGCTACCATTGCCTTCGCCTTGGCACGAATACGATCGCTTTCAGTCACTTCACCATTAGGACCTGTGCCTATAATATTTAAAGGTACATCTGCACCGGCTGTAGTTGGAGTTGATGCAGCCTTTTTCTCTAAGGCTTGCAGCTTTTTCTGTTTTAAATCATTTTCTGTTTCATCTACTTGAGCTAATAAACCATGTAAAGTATCATCCAACATGTACTTAATTTCAGCCTCTAAAGATCTTTCTTGTTCAGCCAAACTAGATAATTCTGCAGTCTTTTCAATATAGGTATTCCAAGCATCATATCCTTGTTCACTACCAGTTTTTGAAATTTCTAATTGTAATTCTTTTACTCTATCCTTTAAATCATCAATATCTCTTTTATCCATAGCAGATAATTCTTTATAAGGTGTAGCTACTCTATGTACAGATTCTTCTTCTAATTGCTTCATGTATTTCTTTTTTTGTTCAATTTCTTTCCTTAAATCAAAAATACGAGTAGCTTTACCACGATATCCATAACTTGATGTCACTTCATTTGTAGCTTTTGTGGTAGTAGTCGAAGATAAAGAGGCAGATGATTTTAAATCTCGATTACGAGTTCTATCAGGACCCATACGACGTGCGCTAGAGACATAGCCAACTTCTGTATCCTTATCTTCATCTTTCTTAATAACTGAACGAGAAGGACTAGTAGATCTTGATCTGTAACTTGGTGTGGTTGGAGGTGAAAGTGAATCAGTTGGTCTTGAACTAAAATTGGAAATATATCTCTTTTTTGCAATATCTTCCAAAATGGTCCTTTTTAATTGACTTACAGTATCATGTAAATCACGTGTAGAAGGTGGAATTAATTCTTCTGGTAATGTCTCTGGTACGTTATATCCATTTAATTTTCTGTAAATAAGATGCATAGCTACAGAGAATTCATCTACATTTAATTTGCCTTGATTATTAGGATCTGATAAATTCCTATTATTATGATGTCTAATTAATATATTTTCAAACACGTGTGTAAATTTCAAATTTACCAAATCTGCATAAGTACATTTTGTGGTAGTCCAGATTGAGAAAAGATCTCTTTAGCTGTATCTCCAGATAATGTACCCTTCTTTTCTGTATCCCAAGCCTTAAAAATCTTTGTATACTGTTTCTTTTCCTCACTAGTTACTGCCCAAGGAATTTTGATGTCTTTCGATAAGCTTGAAAAACTAGAAGGTGCAGTATAATTACCAGAATGTGGCATCATTCGATTCGTAAAATCCATATTATTCCCAAGCATACCTGTTGGCATAGATACTTGTGCATTACCCGCCATCATAGGTGTAACACCTGTTACCATAGGAGCTTGCATACTTGTCGAATAAGAAGATATACCTGTAGGTTGTGAATTCAAGTTGGGTGAAGAATAAGATCCTGTAGGTTGTGTTGGTGTTGAAAAGGAAGGTAAACCCGTGGGCTGTTGAGATAAATGTATAACTGACTGCGTTTGACCTTGAACTGTCATAACTGCGTTACGAATTTCGGTACGTACTTCTTCAGGTAAAGAAGTAGGAATTTCAGTTCCTGTCATTTTCATAGAAGTCAAATACATTGCTAAAGCAAATTCTGGAAACGTAAGTTGTGGTTGTTGAGTAACGTTAGACAAATCCCTGCAAAACGAGGTTTTAGTTTTCTTTGGAGCTGTATGTAATATTACTTTGAATAAAAGTTACCAAATGCGAGCGAGATTATCGTCACCAATGTTTGACCTTGAAAGTACTTCCTTAACAGCAGTAGCTAAAACGTATAGAAATGAATAATTAAAAAACTTGCTGCTATATGCTTTTCTGGTTATTTACCACTCAAGATTGTGTTTCCTCCAGCAGCTTGAGAAAAGACCATCTCGTATTTATTTTGGTCTGCTTGAGCGAGAAAACTTAAACGAATTCCTTATTTAGCAGGTTAGCTTAGTTTATTTAATGTTATAGTTTTATTTTACCCTTTGATGGTCCGGCCATATTGTAATGAAATGGTTTATATAAAGATGTTCAACAGAGGGGAAGAAAAAAACGAAATAGAAATGAAACCTTTTTTTTTTTGGTCGGAGTATCTGAATTATTCGATTCAAATAATGCTTCAAAAAGCTTCTCATCAATGATCATTTATTAATTTGGTGGCCCAACATGACACTTTTCAACATTACTATCAGAGTTTATCATGACAAGTTTTATAGGTAAAAACTCAAAAAAAAGCCTGGATTAATACGATTAGTTTGCAACAATTTATAAGTAAGTAACAAATATAGAACCCATCGTTTCTGTTAGTTACATATCATATTAATTATCCCATGAATTATCAGGGAGCTTTAAATTAAAGATATACTTTCTTTAATATCCTGAATATCATTAACTCAAAGGTTATTGAAGGGTCGCAAATGTTATGACGTTATTAAACATGTATAGATAGTCTTTCATCTGCAAGGTAATATATACATATGCTCCTTTTTTTTTCTATAAAAAAGAAAAATTTGTATTTCACAAATACTAAGTACGCCAGACAACAGGTCTTTAATCAAACGATCCATATGTATAAGGTAACACCAGAATACAGTTTAGTCTTTTGTTGCATACTTCAAGTGATTTGCGAATTGTTTACAATGTGAAAGGAGAGGAATACCTCAGCCAATTACAACACACATACAGTGTTTTGAGAACCTATACAACAGCTTTTTTTTTAGACAAAGAATTTGGTACGTCTTTTCCTTATTCTTTTTTCCCACTTTTATTTTCCCTTTAAAATAATAAATATGGAAGGACACGAAGGTCATGTAATGCCAGTACACGATATGAGTAGTATGACAGACCAAGATATGACGTCAGGACATGATATGCCTGGCCATGAGATGCCATCCATGTGTGCTATGAATGTAAAAAAAAATAATTGAGATTACCACACTTTATACAGATTCTTACAAAAAGTTTTTATATTTATATAAATAGATGTTATTTAACTGGCAAATAAAAGATACTTGTATAGTTTTTGAGTGGTGGCATATATATACAGCAGCCGACATGTTATTATCTTGTGTTATTGTATTCAGTATTACAGCAGGATACGAATATCTTCGTGTCTGGTCCAATTCACTTGACGATCAGTGGTCTCAAGCAGATAAGAGGAAATTATCAGGTCAAATCATGCACACAGGAGGAGAAGAATCGGGAACTATTGATAGCTTTATTCGAAAGGATAATAGTAATTCAAGGTAATTTAACTATAAACTGATTTTATTAAATAATTCTTTTTAATTAAAAAAACTTTATACATTAGATGGTCTAATAAACAAGAGGCTTTAAAGTCACTGATTTATGGAGCATTAGTAGGAATTAGTTTTTGGTTAATGCTTGTATTTATGACTTATAATGGTTTTTTAATGATCTCAACTGTACTTGGTGCTGGATTTGGTCATTTCATATTTGGGCAAGGCAAACTGAAAGCAAGCCGTGATATTCAATGCCATTAAACTCCCTCTTTTTTTAATTATTTATTTACCTCTTTATGCATACATATCAAAATAATAAAAAGTAATGACTTTCTATACACAAATACAGGAAACAGATCTCTATACACTGAATATTTGGCCAACTTTGTAATATACAGTTAAAGGTTCAAATCAGGATATATAATATTCTGATACATATTACAACTGGATGATTCAAAACAATTATCTTTTTTTTTTTTTTTTTTTTTTTTTTTTTTTTTGGTTTTTGGCACTAAAGTTATAGACTAACAGCCAATCTAAATGATATGATACATTCATTTATCAGTAATTTTTTTCTATGAGAGCTTCTTTATTTTTTGTTGGCATTTACTCTTGTTAAAAGCTTGAGATATGTCCAAAAGCACACTACCGCATTATATGCTTTAAGAGAGACATTAAACATGGCCCACCTGGATTTCCTAATTGAGTAATTTTTGTGACCCACTCACTTTTGTTTCCTCCCAAATCACCAACCTTTCATTTTTGCTTAAAGATATATTTTAACACTCTTACATTTAAATAGATTTGGATCCTCCTTCTAATGACGAAGAAGGCAATGAATTGGATTAACTATTAGTCCACAGTTGTTATATTATTATCCAACAATTATTAAAAATAATGAAACAGTAAAAAATTGTCTATCAGAATTTTCTATAAAAAGAAAGACTATATGACTATTGAAAATCTCTCTAACTATTACACAATAAAAATCTGCGTAAAATGATATGGCAAACGATATATAGCATAGACTTACCATTGTGTGATGAGATAATTGTACTTAAAAAAATTACTTTCAAATTTCTTGTGTTAAAGTTGTTTAAAAACGAAAAGTGGGTAGCAGATTTTTTCATCCTCTTCTACAATTATTTTACAGTCATGCGTTAGCTATTTTTCTTTTTAATGAGTTCAGATTGAGGGCCGAATGTCACTAAAGTTCGCATTAACCACTCTTTTGATAGTTCTTTGACTTCTTTTTTTTTTCACACGCCAAAACAGGTTCTTCACTATTTAGCCATTTTTTTTTTTATTTCTTTCTTTCTCTTTCTTACCTTTTTTTAATATTTAAATATGATACTACCTTACCACTACCATCTCAATATCTTCCTTTATAACGTACATTATTCTGACAAGAAATTGTTTGAAGAAATTAATAAGCTTAAAGCCTATATAATACATGTTGCTGTCAGTGATAAGTCATATTAAAGCTCTAATAACTTAATAAAAAAGAAGTGATTCATTGTCTAATAAATACCTATCAAGAGCAGACACTCTTTTATGAGCAGATTGCATGTGCTGGATAGGGAAGATACTCTGCCGGGACCAGTTAGAACGAGATGGTCGTCAGCTAGGTCAGCCCGTTTTTTTTTTTTTAAATAAAATGGGACAAAAAAATTGAGTGGGTGACGGAAATTCCCCTCTTAGGAAATCGAAGTAAGTTTAATTTTTCCCTTTGAATAAGAGAAGGTTATCAACCAACGATTCATACCAATCACATAAGTCTCCTCCTTCATTTCCACGTCGGAAAAAGAAAGACAAAATACCTGATATACCATTCGATACAACAAATCTATTGGATACATCAATTATTGATAAACCTTTCTTTAAAAATCCTGTAAGCAGGAGCAGTTTGAATAGTTCAGTAAACGAAAATACGAACAGCCGTGACTTAAATGATAAAAGGATTACAGAAGAAGAGGTAAAGTTGATCCAACCCGATGGGCCGTCTTATCGTGCAGCCAACATTAAAAATCTCAAGACTTTATCTAAACATCCTGCTTTTGTCGTCGATGCTTATCTCACTTACAATCCACCTACCTTGAAAGAAATGGGGCTGATGCTTGAGAACTTGAGAGAGGCCAGCCGTGAAACAAAACCTTTGTCAATTTATCAAGAAGAGTTTGTAAAGGGGTGAATTAAAAAGATCCTCATGATGATTGAAAACTATATGATGACTTACAGTGATGAAACATAAGCTAAGTTATATCGTAAACCAAAGACTAATGATTTCGTCCGTAGCAAGTTACCTGAAGAATATTTTGGCAACTTGAAGAAACTAAGCTTTGATCGTCTGGATATTTATCATCATGACCTCTACAGGATAATTCGACACTTTGATTCTTTCAATTCGAGCAATAATAAAAAAAGAGCAGAACATCTCCTTTCAAAGAGCGGAAGACGACCCTATCGACCTATCTTAAGACGCTGCGATTCTGCAGTAAGAGAGAATACTGATGCGACTATCTCTGACGATGAAACGGAATATAGTCGGTAGCTCAAGGTAAAAATATACATGTGAAGAAAAAGACATAATTATACGTTAGCAACCCTATGTAGGAAAAAGAAGAGCGTTAGCTCGAAAAATATACAAGCATTATGTTCCAAAAAAGAGAGCGATGAATACAGACACTGAAAGTGAATGTCAGACGTCCCAACTCACTCAACCCATATCACTATGCCATAAATCTTAGCGAAAGCAAGAATTATGAAAAGAAAAATCGCAAATGAATTGGTAACGAATCAATCTATTCGAGTTGTAAATGTTTGTAAAAAAAACAAAAAAAAAGTGAAGTCGACATAATGTCTCTAAAGCTCACTCAAAACATTTTCTGGAAAGTAAACATCCAGCTATCTCCGTTATTTTACATGTCATCCTACACTACGACTTTGTCAATTAAATAGTCGGCTCAAATAGGGTGATCGATTATTCTCTCAAGGAAAAAGTTAAAAGGTAAAGATATTTATTTTCGTATAAAAATTCATACACATCTTAACAATAAGTTAAGTACTATCACTGAAAAAAGTTCGATATGTGAAGGAGAAGTTTTATTTTACAATCTGCCCAAATGGGTAGATTTGTCCAATCACAACTTTTTAATAAATATATACACATAACACACACAAGAAAAGATTAGATGAAAGCATTTGGCCAAACTTCTTCAATAATAGGATTACTCATGAGTCCCTTGACAAATCCTCTCCAAACAGCACTTTTAATGGTTTCATCATCCCATTCAGCAAACCGTGTGCCTTCCATCATTTGATCTTCGTCTTCTTCCTTCTCTAACTTGACCTTTTTATTGTTGTTTTGACGATCAATCACTAGAGCAGCAAAGAACCATTTACCTAATTTTTTCACAGAATCAATACGATCATGCATCAAGACAAGACAGTCACTTGTAAACACACCTAATGTTTGTCCTTGAAAGAAAGACATGTTCTTTTGAGCGCATTCGTTTAATACTGAAGGTAAAATATCTTGTAACAAGCAGCGAAGTAAATTGAAACAACTATTGTGTGTATTAACAGAGTAAAGCATTGGTGTAGTAATTAAACAAGAGCCAAGTTCAGCTAGAAAAAAAAAACAAGTTTTCAGCATACGCACAATATGAAATACAAATAATATTTAATTTTACCTGCTCGAACGGCACCACCACTTTTACCAGCTTCTAATACTTGATCAACAATCATACTAATAAACCAATGACCTCCTCCAATTTCTAACACTGTTTCAAACAAGCACATATCCAAGTAATGCGATACTACTTGTTGATTTGAGCTATTATTTTCATCCCAAAGTGTATTAGGATCTGCATCCACATCATTCATAAACATTGATCTTCCACTTTTAACAATGTATTTAAACATTAATTCAGCCTTTTCAAATAAGGTATTGGGCGTAACATTTGTTGTCACGGTTTCTGTATGCAACATAGAATGATCCTCTGTCAATTTATCCATTCGATTATTAGTTGTAATAAACTGGGTTAATTCAGACATTCCCTTTGCCAACTCTACATTCTTTTCTTCTTCTTCCTTTGTTAAAAATGCACTCTCTTGTCGTTTGAATTCTAAAAGTGATTCTAATGATCCAAGCACTGGATGTAAACTGATTTCACGAGGTAAAGAGATATCTGACATGATTAACTGGCGAAGACAGGTAAGTGCAATAGCTGAATGTCCGCCCAAGAGTTCTTCACATAGAATTAAAATGATGCCAGATAATGTGAAATCCAAAAACTTCTTTTGAAAGTAAGAGATCATACCAGTAAATGCCACATTTGTTATTTGATTACAACTGTAAAACGTAATAAAACGTTGAATGATAGTGGGTACAACCATTAAAAGGTCTTGTGGCTTTGAAGAACAAAGTAAATCATCTGAGAGTCCATCGACACCTGCTAATGCGCTCATCCAACTGTTAATAAATGGTTCTGTCGCTTCATCGTGTATATCAACTCCATAAATCATTGGACCTCTTGTAAAGAAGTTATAAGCAAACCCTTCTTTATCTACAAATACTTTATCCATATCACGGTAAAGCTTAAATCTTTTTACAACTGATACTGTCAAGTTCCAAATCTTGCCGAATTTATGGTATAGTAATTGTACACCTTCTAATTCATCTTCACCGCGGCTGGCCGAGGATTCTACTTCTCCTATATCCAATATATTATCATTGGTAGGGCACCAGTGATTGCAGATGTCTTCCAAGGGACCAATAAGTTCATAGGGTGCATAAAGTTGAAGTATTATATCTACGCTACAAGGACACTCACATAATGCATCACAAATCTTTGATAACGCGTAAAAGTCTTGGTTAGCTGCCTTTTCTTTCAACAAGATGAGAACAAAGTCCACGATCTTTCTTAAATGAATATGTGAAATGAGACCAATGTGTAAAAGTTCAGTTAATCCAGAAAATGTCACATTTAAACTTAAAGATTTAAATCGTTGATCAATATTCTATAATAAAGTGTTTTAGTTGGCTTTTATAAATACAACAAATATGTGTATTTCTTACTTGATCAATGATTTGAATAGCAGTTTTTTCAGATTCTGCTTCCATACCACCCTTCTTTTTCAAAAGTTCAGTAGCTGCCCAAGGACGAATAAATCCATTACGTTCCAGTACTTGGACAATATTGACAAAAATATCGTTTTTACTAACGGAGCGAATAGATTTAGTGACAGTAGTTGTATTTAAATTTGTGTCATAATCTTCGTCATCCATAAGTTCCATTAAATCATCTCCATCTTGTTCAAACACAATACGTTCAACCAGCATGGAAGACATGGAATCTGGTGCATAAAATTTAGAGCAACAAGCCGGTGGACTACAGGCATTCAATAAACCTGTTAGCGCTTTCAACTCTTTTAGCGAGGACTCGATTGAATTCATCTAATATATATAATTATAAGGGATTCTTCTCCTTTCTTCATTTTTTTTTTCTTTCATACTACCTCATTTTCATCATTTTGTTTTTCTTGATCACCATTTTCTTGTTTCTTCTTTTGAAATTTGGCTAACAAAAACGGTAATTTAACCAAGACCAAACTTTTCCATAACAAACGATTTGTAGCAACGACCGAATTACAACTTTTATTATTTTTTACATCCTCATCGTCACCCGGAAGCCCTTTACAGGTTGTATTTAAAGAAGCTTCACGTAATCCAGTGAGAGCTGTCAACCAAAGTTCAAAATAAAATGAAGCATCAAATGACCCTTTAATTGTCTGAAGTTTTAATAAATGTTCAACAATATAATCATCATCTAATGAAGGTCGAATTTGAACCATATGATATATTAATCCCATCAATCCAGCACTTGGCATCGCTCTTGCTGTTCCTTCATCTTCTAATTCATGATACTTCATATGAACAGCCATTCTTCGTTCTAAATCTCGATCTGTTAAGCGTTGAATTAACAAGACAAGTTTTTGTATATAAGGATTTTTTGAAGCAATAGGGCATTTGTTATCTTGTGATTCTAACTGGGCTTGACATTGAACCCAAGGTTGATGATCTACTTCCATGCCTGCTTGACGTCTCTGATTATTACGTACTTCAAAGATACGTTTCGTGTTTTTTTTTTCTATCAAAGTCATCATGATCTGAGCAGCTAAAGCTGCATTTTCAACCAAGATCATGGAAGGATGTTCTGTAATATAAGGTTTCGTATCGATATCTTTCATATCAATATCCACATCATCGTCTATGCGTTGTGTATTATCCATATCTAAAGTCGCATCTGGATCATTGAAAGATACTTGTGAAGTAAACGAGAATTGAGAGTCAAAATTAGGTTGTGAGTTATTTTGAAATGGGATGGCAGATACAAGTGTGGTCTGAGTCGTCGTAGGTGAATTGGGATATGAGTCAGGGTAAAGACCTACTGCCACAATGTGTGATAGCATTTGAAAGGTACCGCTTAGTATGTCGACCCAAGGATTCTCTTGACCTTGTTGTAAATCGGAAACGATGGTATCGGCGTCAAATGTGGTGGTAAGTAAAGTTGAAAGTAGTTTCAAGATGAAGGACCATTGGTATGGGTGACGACTAGCAGTCAAGTCTCCAAATGGAATCAAGTGTGATATTAATGTTTGGGCTGAAATGAGGTCGGTTTGAGTTGCAAATGTCAAATAGGATTCGAGTAAAGGATCGGAGACTCGATTAAACGAAAAGATGGAGGTGAGTAATAAATCTAATAAAAGAGTATTAGTTATTTCATCCATTGATTTCAATCGATATCGTTTTTACCACAGAGTTCTGTTTCTTGATCGCCAGCTTCAAGGCATTCTTTTGTTGGCGCAACCCACTAACAAAAAAAAAAAAAAAAAAAAAAAAAAAAAAAAGTAAATAAAAACAAGTGACAAATAATTTTTGTTTATCTTTACTTGTTCAGAGGTAAAACCATGTAAATAAGCATATCGAAGAATAACTTCGAGTTGATTTACTGGTGCCATTATTAGTGTTGTTATTGTTGGTTTAGACGAAATAAGAAAGAGTAAAAAAAAAAAAAAAAAAAAAAAAAAAGAGTAACAGGAAAGGCTCAAAGTAGATATTATCTTTCGCGTTCGCAACAGTCACATACAGTTCACGAATTCACTTTATTTCTAATGCGATAAGATGGAATTGAGTTACATTTGTTATTTACATACTAAACTTATGTTTAATATGTTTATGATTGTGATGTACATTAAGTCATGATATCTTGATCCTTCAGGGTGATGATGATAAAAAGACGGTAGGAAATTTTGTTAATATAAGTACGGCGTCCTTCAAGACGCAAACGAAGCTTCGGTACGTATTGATAATGCTGGTATTCCTGCTGATACTCGTCCCATTTATCCTTTTGAAAATTAAACACAGGCGCATATTATGTATGAATAATTTTTTTTTTAATATACTCGCTATGAAGTTACCTTCAATGCTGAGCTTTTATATGTGATTCAAAACTTTAAATATGATCTTTATATTAGAACAACAAAGAAATAACATACTTTTTTTTAAAAAATACATGTACTCGGTGGACGAAATACGGATGCATTGGTAATATTCCCAATCTTGTTTTCGTTTGACCTTAGTTTTTTTTTACTGGCACTCATATTTAAAGTTTTGAATACAGTGTTGTATTGGGTTGTGATCGGTGGTAGAAGGGTAAAGTAGCGCTAGATAAAACCTGAAATGGAGTTCTAACTATGTTGCAATAAAAAATAACTAAAAGCGAATTTAATACTTTGTTTTCTTATTTGTCTTAATATAATAGCTTGTTGATTAGGTTGTGTTTTCTTCTCCGAGAGAATCTTGTTCGAATATACTACGATAACTTACACGTCAAAGGTACAATAAAAATATCAGAAAGGTTAAAAAGGACCGATTTATTACAGAAAAATATTTTTATTGAGCTGTATATTTGAGGCCTCCTTAGTCACATCTTCCTTTTTAATTTCAATAGTACTATGGTGGAAGACCATATGGGGATATTGGTGTTTCCATGTAGTGTACCCGAAGGATGGTGCTGATACAGTTGATCATAAGAAAACTGTATCCAATATCGACAATCAGACGGACACCATTAACAGCCTATACGTGTGGGCTATTGTATACAAACATCACCTGGTGCTAATGCTCTTTAGGACAAATCTGCCAATATATAGATATATTTACGAGACTTTTCTATTAAAAGATGATACAGAGTCAATATTTTGAAGAAAAAGCACAATGTTTGTTCTATAATATACCATCAAATTTACTTGAGGGCGATACAGGTGAGGTGTCATTGAACGTATCACGTCACCAGTAACAAATATAGCCTCTTCTTTCATACAAATTTGCATACAATCAACTGCTTTTTTGAAGGTCAGCGAGAGATTAATCCCAACTTAAAGGATTGCTATGTTTGCCTGTTCTTCTTATAGTAGAGGATGCGTCGCATCGACCAGGCTTGTTTAAGCCCAAGTTGTTTGAATAGTGGATAATACATGATTTCGTAGTCAAATACAGCATTATCAAAATTCGTGAGCTTTTATTTTCTTATTCAATCTCGTAGATTTAACTGTCGTTTACTTACAAATAAAACTAGTTTATTGATAAAGAAGGTTAATGGATGCGGTTTTATGAGATCCGACTGTGCGAAAGTTTCAAAACCACGTGACTATATTATCAAGTTTGTAGAAGTTATATCGAGGGATTTTCTACTGAAACTTTTATTTTTAAATATGAATGTATGTTTAGAATACTAAAGGAGTATTTTAAAGCTACAATTTAGATGTTTTGATGAAATTTTTATTTTTTTAGGTCAAGGTCAAGTAAATGTTTTTTAAAACATGAAAAAAGTGTTAAGTATTTATATAAATTTTTCGCTCACGTGATGTCGGAAATAGATTTCTGATAATATTATTGGCTAGCACACATCTTTGAAGTGGATATGAGTTAAAATGTCAGTCTTAAAACTACTTATCTAGCATCCTGTCTTTTTTTTTTTTAATGATTTTTTTTTTTTGATGTGATATTAAAAGTATAATATTCTTTTTAGCTTTCAAGTGAAAAAAGTACTTATCCTCACACCAAAATACGTAACTTCCAGAACCTATATTATCAGGTAAAAGTTGTAATCCATGTTATTATTTGCAACAGATACATAATAATAAATCGGAAAATATATAAAACAAAAGAAATTGATCATACATTATACTACTAGCTCTCTGTTGAAGTAACATAAACTCTGTCCTTGTTTAGTAGTGTCAACTCGTTTTTATATTTTCACAGTTTGCAAAAAAAAAAAGATGCTTTCTTAAAAGAGAATTAACGAACACCTGATATTAATTTAAATTATGCAAATTTAATTTTTTTGAGGACTGTGTAGTGTTTGACTTTTAGAAATGAAAGAAGCTTACATACATAATTTCTAAATGTTTCTAATTATACAATACATAAAACCAGTTTTAATCAAGTATTTCCTTCTTTAATTAAAAATAAAGCATCCATGGAATATAACAGTGTAATGAAAGAAAATATTTAAATAATTTGATTTCATGTGCACTATATATGTTAATGGTAAAAAAAGTATTATGCAAAAAGACTATTCCAAAAGCAGAAATACACAGTAAAGAGAGAGAAAAAAAAAAGCACATACACAAAAAGTGATACTTCCAAATTCAACTTCATATCACACAGTGCAGCAGCGGCAGCAACTTTTCTTCACTCGTAACTATAATTAAATGCCCAACTTTTTTTGTATCAGATTCTTGAATTAAACAAGATATAACCTTTACTTTTTTTGCTTCTAACAATTCTGAATTCACTCAATTCAAGACTTTGTATTTTGTAGCGTGATCGTAATGAATTAAGCCAAGAAATGATACAAAGATGCATTTCTCACATAAAACCCAATTGAGTTATATTCAGTGCGAGAGAAGTAACTGGTAAGTAAGAATCACATGGCAGAACACAATAAGCGGTGAATGAAACCCATTAATGTGTGTATATAAATAAAAAACACGAAAATGATGAAACGATTTATTTTTTTTTTCTTTTACAAACATACAAAAAAAAAAAAAAAAAAAAAAAAATGAGAAATACATTTTCAGTGCCAGTTACAAAAGCACAACCAGGAGAAGGACCTATTCATCGATCCATCCTCTCACCAAAAAAGTTAATGACCCAACCAGCAAAAGGAGTCGAGACTTTATATGACGTTTTAGAATATGCTAGTCATTCCTTCAAGGATCGTAAAGGTTTTGGATATCGTCAGTTACAAGATACCCTCACTGAAACAAAACAAGTTAAAAAAGTAGTTGACGGTCAAGAGAAAATGGAAACTAAAACTTGGACTTATTTTCAACTCAGTGAATACCATCATTATTCTTATGCTGAAGCTTCTGACATTACAAAACAAGTTGGCGCTGGTCTTCGTCAACTTGGTTTAAAAAAGGGTGATAAGTTACAAATTTCGGCTTCTACTAGGTAACTATACATACATATATATATATATCATAACAAAGTGATTATATATCCAACTGTTTCTTTTTTAAAACATATAGCGTTGAATGGATGTTTATGGCTCACGGTAAAAAAAAAAAAAAAAAATAACACACGGTATTTAACAACAAATACTAACCATTCTTTTTATATATAGGTGCATTTACTCAAGCTATTACGGTCGTAACAGCTTATGATACGTTAGGTGCAGATGGATTAAAACACGCAATAACTGAATCCGAAGCTAGTCTATGTTTTGTAAACAGTGATCAATTACCCCTTCTTGCCAAGATTTTAAATGATTGTTCCAGTGTCGACTCTATTATCTATCGCGGTGAAGCAGATTCAGATCATCTTGCACTTGTAAACGCCTTCCCTCATATCAAACGTATCATCTCGTACGAAGAATTAGTTACTCTAGGTAAAGAGAACCCTGTAGACGTTGTGAAACCCGATAGCAAAGACTTATGTTGTATCATGTATACCAGTGGCAGTACAGGTAATCCCAAGGGAGTTATGTTGACACACGGTAATGTTGTAGCTGCCATTGCTGGTGTCTGTCGTATGTTACAACATCTTTTAGAACCCAATGATACCATGATGGCCTATTTACCTTTAGCGCACGTCCTTGAATTTTTGGTAGAAAACTTGTGTATATTTTTAGGCGTCACTTTAGGATATGGATCCATTCGTACCTTAACCGATGTCTCTGTCAAGAATTGTAAAGGTGATTTACAAGAATTTGGACCTACCATTATGACAGGTGTACCTCAAGTATGGGAAACGATTCGAAAGACTGTATTAAATAAGGTAGTGGAACGTGGCCCACGTATTCAAAAGATCTTTATGGGTGCTTTAGCTATGAAAAAGTTTTTGAAAAGTCGTAAAATGGGTACAGGTGTTTTGGATAAAGTGGTCTTTAAGAACGTAAAACAACAGTTGGGAGGTCGCCTTCGTTATTGTCTTTCGGGTGGTGCACCTGTATCTCCTGAAACCCAAGAGTTTTTAACTTTGGCCGCTTGTCCTATCTTGCAAGGGTATGGTATGACGGAATCTGTAGGTATGTGCTCTATTATGGCTCCAGAACAATGGGCATTAGGTGAAGTAGGTGCTCCTGTACCTTGTGTTGAAGTGAAATTGGTGGATCAACCTGAAGTAGGTTATCTTCATACTAATTTACCTCGTCCTCAAGGTGAAATTTGGATTCGTGGTGGTAGTATTACGTCTGGTTACTACAAACAAGAAGAGAATACAAAAGAAGCATTAACAGAAGATGGTTGGCTCAAGACAGGCGATATTGGTGAATGGACAGAACGTGGTACATTAGCAATTATCGATCGATTAAAGAACTTGGTGAAATTAAGTAACGGAGAATATATTGCCTTGGAGAAATTGGAAAGTTGTTATAAATCTTGCACATTGGTTGAAAACTTGTGTATTTATGCTGATTCACTTTATCCTAAACCTGTTGCATTAATGGTATCACTTGAACCAGTTCTTCGTAAATTTTTAGCAGAAAAAGGAATAGAAAATGAAGACTGGGATGCACTTTGTGAAAGTAAAGAGGCTCGTAAGGTTATTTTGAAAGTATTACAAGATCAAGCTAAAACTTCAGGTTTGAAAGGAGCTGAAGTGATTGTAGATGTTTGGATCTGTAAGGATCTTTGGACACCGGAGATGAATTTATTAACCGCAGCTCAAAAGTTAAAGCGTAAGGAAATTAATAAGGCCTATGAAAAGGAACTTAAAACAATGTAAGTTATTTTTATAATGACACAATCTAGATATAGTAGTATTCTAACCATTTTGTTATTATTATAAATAGGATCTCTGCTCAAAAATAAGATATAAAATTATTAATTTGTATTTAATCGATCTAGCAATAAAAAGCGCCCAAAAAAAAAAAAAAAAAAAAAGAATATTCCTAAGGACAAAAAAAAAAGGAGATATATCGTGTTTATTTTCTCGGGCGTAATTTTGATATACGTTGTTAGTATAGTTAATTTTTCTCATCTTATTCTACGCCAATTCTATTCTGTATAAAAGATAAAAAGTGATAGATCAAAGGCAAAATCACATTGGAACTGAAATTCCCAAATGCGATAATTATATTTGCTTTTTTTAGACCTTTTCCATATTGGTATACAAATTAATTGGATCAAAGATGTATATCACGCGCTCTTTACTTAACGTGTTATTCGACCTATTTAAGGTCCCAAAGCAAATAAGTATAAAAGGGACCCTTTTCCTTTTGTCCTTTGTTTCTTTCTCTCTTTTTTCTCTTTTTCTTTTTCTTTCTTTTTTTCCCTTCAACTGGTTGAGTTATAATGAGTCGTAAAAAATCAGTTAAACAACAACTAGTTAACCCGCTTCGTAAACTTTCTTTATTAACTTCAAACACACACTCTTTTCGACCTGATCTCGACTTTGTTCCTGAACAGCAAGATGTACAACAAGAAGATCCTCATGAGAATAAAGACATGTTGACTTTATTTCCTAGAGAAGTTATACTTCAAATCTTTTCCTTATTATCTTTTCAAGATTTAATTAAAGTTCAATTGGTATGATATATATATATATATATATATATATTTCGCATAATTATTAATTTTTTATTTCTATTAGACTTGCCGACTCTGGAAAAGATTAACTCAAGATAGTTCAATTTGGAGAAGTCGGCTTCAAGATTTAAATTCTAGATTTACCGATATTTATGCTCATATGCCGTCTAAATCAATACAAGCAAATGGCTTATCTTGGAAAACAAGATACTGTCAAGCCATCACTTTAGCTAATTGGAGAATGGGAACCGTACAGAATTTATCAAAGATTGATGATAATAATGGTAGTAGGATATTATCTGTCAAATTAAGAGATAAACTGTTGGTGACATTAGCAGAGGTAACTTTAATTATAAAATAATTTACGCTTTTTTTTTTTTTTTTTAATTTAGTCAAATATAGGATAATACAGTTAAACTCTATCAATATACAACAGAAAAAGGATTTAAATTTAAAACCAAGTGGTCATTTGGAGATCAACCAAATACTGCTGTTGAATGTGTAGATGTATTACCTGATATTAATATTTTAGTTGTAGCACAACGAGGATCGTAAGTTTTATTCATTATGTATATACATATTTAATAAGACTAATGAAACCTTATCATTTTTTCTTTTTTAGTAAGTGTATGTTTTATGACATCAATAAAGGTTCTAAACATGATCCAATTCAAGTATTAAAAGGTGGAAGTCATCCTTGGTTTGTACCTGATTCAATTTCAGTAAATCAAGATTATTTTGCTCTTTCGGGTAGAAAACCATCTGCTGTATTTGTATGGAATTGGAGAAAAGGTATTCGGTTATCAAATAGGGTATGTATGGCAAAAAAAAAAAAAAAAATTTTTTTTTTTTTATGTAAGCTCTATCTTATACATATAAATATATTTATAGGTGTTTGATAATCAACCTCATAACGTCTTTTTATCAGGTGATAATCTGATCACAGTGAGTGTAGATGGCGTATTACATGTTTTTGACATATTTGATAGTCAAAAAGATGCATTCACAACACATTACTTGAATGCTTGTAGTATACCCTGTATCGAATACGATAATTCACTTAGTATCGTATTAGCACCTCATGCATCTAGAAGAATTCATCATTATCGTTGGAATCCTGCCGAACAATATTCATCAAGTGACGAAGACGAATCAGATGGTGGGCATCACTTCCCGCCACCTCAACCAACAACAACACGTCATGCATTACCACCTTTACCTATACCCTCTTCTTCTTTACCTGCAAAAGGAACCCGTCGACTATCCACAACATTTATAAATTTACTTGGTTTAAAACCAAATAATATACCCACTACATCTGTCTCTACCAGCAGTATACATACCTCCTCACTTAAAAAAACATCAAAAGAATTTTATAAATCAGTTCGATTTCGTCGTCATTCTTCTTATAATGACTATGGATATGCCTGTCAAATGAAGACAGATCAATATATTCGACAACATAATCAAGAAATTAAGAAACCACCACTTCCTTTACCAAATTTCAGTGACAGGCCTCAATTGATACATTCGATTCGTACTACACCACTTGGATCCGCAGCCAAAGAAATTGTAAATGTAGCTATTCATGGTGAACGTGTGGCCACTGTCAATCGACAAGGAGATATTTCTTTATATGCACTGAATGGTACCACAGCAGCTAGAGTCACATTGTTTTTAAATGAAAAACAGGAATGGATGAAGTTTACACAAAGAGAAGACGATGATCTATCAGATGGATATGATTTTGTTCGATCTAGGTTAGCCATGGGAGAAATGGGAATTATATTTGGAGCAGAAGAGTCATTATGGTGGCTTGATTTTGGTTGTCGAGCCATGTAATTATTTTATAATAATAAATAAATAAAAAAACTGTGTGTTGTGTATGTTTATTTATTAATATAAATATAACATGTGTATTATAATCCAAGTGCTTCTTTTTTATTCTTGATTAATAATTCAATCGTTTTGGCAAGTTTAGATTTCGCGGTATTAGTAATGTTAAGCTTGTGTTTTGAAGCAAAAGCCTCTACTAGGTCTTCGGGTTTAGATTCAGAGAAAACCAGAACTTCAGTGGAGATACCGGGTGCCAGTTCCAGATTTATTTGTAATAATGGTTGTGGCTCCTCCAGACCTCGTGTACTCTCAGGCCCGGTTTGTGATTCCATAGTCAAACTGTCAATTCCTTCCGTCACAGATGAAACTTTATTTGTAGTTTTAGGTTGATTACTCAATCCACTATTAATGTTCTGAAGCTGCTTTAAAAGTAATGGATTGGCAGTACGTGCAAGTCTGGTATTGCGCTTTGGTGTTTCTTCTTCTGCTGCCATAGTTGTTGCAGGAGTAATTTTGACTGGTTTAGGCGTGGCTAGTTGCACAAAAGGTAAAAATTCAGGTACATTGGTATTAAAGACTGTCTTCACAGTAGATGAACTTGTTGTAGAAGAAGAGGATTGAGAGGCTGTAGTCGGAGTTGGATTAAAGCTGGGAATATTGGGATTAAAAGTAAGTGTATTAGAGTTGCCATGAGCTGCTGCTTTTGGACTAAATGCTGGTACACCAGGATTAAATGTTTTCTTTGGCGATGGTTGGAAACCAGGTACATCTACATTCCATTTTGATGCATTAGTAGTAGTAGTAGTAGTAGTAGTAGTAGGCTGTGGTAATTGAGGTTGGTTTTCCACAGGCTTGGTTTCTGTTGTTATTATTGTTGGTTCAATTGGCTTCTTTGCTGTCTCCCAAAACGGGGTTTCACATAAAACAGGAAAAGAAGTTGAGGGGGCAGTGAAAGCAGGGACGGAAGTAGTAGTAGTATTAGTAGCAGTAGTAGGCTGTGGTAAAGGTGTTTTTGGCTTTTGACTTTCCCAGAATGGAGTTTCAACTAATGGTGCCTGACTCCAACTCGATACAGGAGCATTAGCAGGTCTTGCACGTTCTGGAGGCACATAAGGAGCAGGAGGAGCCTTTCGAGCAAAAGCAGTAGCCCTAGGGGGAGGAGGTCTAGTAGGAGGTTTAGTAGAGTGTCTTGCAGGAGGTCGAGACGCGACAGATGCGCCTGCTTTTTTCTTTTTACCACCACGAGACTTTGATGCGCCAGATTTTTTACCTGGAATTGGTTTACTTAATCTTTGAGCCAAAATATGTTCTTCAGAGAGAGGTCTAAAGTTTCCTCCTCGTCTATGCAAGTTACCGGAACCAATACCACCCGCTTTGACCTTGATTGAACTATCGATAAGCGAGTTCCAGTTGGCAGGTTCTTCTTCTTCCTCTTTAACGGCCGTGTCTCCCCAGCCAGTTATTGAAAGAGGTTCATACTCATCGTCGTCTTCGTCTATGGTTTGATAACTATCGTCTGACTCATCACCTGGTCTAGTAGGTGTGTGAAATATGAAAGCACCTGTTGGTTTGTCTATTTGACTATTGTCTGTTGCTTTTACATTCCAATTCATTTTTATTTTAATATATGTTTTGGTGTCAAAAAAAAAGAAGTTATTAGAAGAAAAAAAAAAGGTAACCATCTATTTCGTGACTGTTGAAATATGTATCTGTCTGTTGAAAATCATAATAATCAAAAGAGCAAAAACCACGTTTGACGTATATGATTTACCGATGCACTTATCAAAATGTACTTCTTTGTTTTTTTTAGCTTTTTTTTTTTTTTTTTTTTTTTTTTTTTTTTTTTTTTTTTAAGCAAAAGTCCATATTATCCCAAAGACGGAGTGCAGAAGAACGCATGATATTCTTTTTTCAAGAGCTAACATAATAACACCTTTTTATTTTAAATGTTTATTTAATTTGAAATAGAGAAAATCTTATATTAAAACAGGAGATAAATCAAGTAACACTATAGCTTACCAGTGCGAAGCCGGATCATTAGTTTGTCGTTTCAAATCATTGAAATCCAAAGATTATACGTGTGATCAGAGGAAGCGATCCTATATGTGCTCAATGCAAACTATAATAATACCAAACGTGATTAGCCAATCAAAAACGTCCAATGTGGTACGTCACGCCAAAACGCGTAGATTTCGGCTTAAAAATTCAATTTAATAATGTTTATACCCTCATACAAGTATTTTGCCTTTATTTTTATCTTTATTCTTTTTTTATATACATTATAAAAAGAAATCTGTTAAAAGAAACACAGTAAATATATTTCGTGATCTGGAGAAATAAACATCCGTCAAAAGAAACATACTTTGCCTTTAAACAATCGTAATAAAAAACTTAATAACAAGAAAAACAAATTTATTACATACTCGAGAGAACATACGTAAAAAGAAGCTTTCTCGTTTATAAAGCCCTGTATGATAAACATCTTAAACCCAGAAACATACGGACTTCAAACAATTGTATTCAATAGCTACTTATTCTCTCAAAAATATCTGTGTGACATCCATGTTTAAAACCCTTTATTTAAATAAAGTTTGGATTAATTAAATATTAACTTACCATAAAACTATTTACTTACTCTTCCATAAACTCCAATCTCTTATAATGTGGCAGATACCTGGGCTGCCTCCCTTTAATAATGATAAAGTCCTAGGTCGAACTGAAGATAGTATAATAGCAAGAGAATGAAGAGCTAGAAGGAACGAGGTCAAGAATACATTATCACTTTTACCTATCAAAATACATAATCTTTAATTCTATATGTATTATATCTAGTGAACATCAGTTAGTATGAATATCCAAGGCATCCAAAATAATGTTAACGTGAATAAAAAATTTCATAGTTTTAGTATACAGGAATAAGTACAACCAATATATCAATAATGCAAAAGTCTTGTGCAACTACATGGTTCAAAGTATCAATGAAAGGAAAGAGAGATAAGACATTATACCAAACACAATTTCACAGCAATTCAGTCTGCCGTAAATGCTTTGGCGCGTCATTTACCAAACGCAGAAAGGGCGAAAGAATGGTTTGGTCACATTTTAGAGATGTACAAGGACCCTATAACAAGTATCAAGTACGAAATAAGTCTAATTTCCAATCTTCTTACGTTCTCTCTAAATAAAATCGATTGGAAGAGGCTTTGATCACTCTAAAGGCAGCTTTAGAAGTTGTTTTGTTCATGTTAAGAGCTATCATGATCAAGAACCAATATACTATGGTACTATTTTTGAAGTATTCGAAATTGAGGCTCTAAAAATAATAAAACATTCTAACTGGGAATTTAGAAAAGACGAAACGGAGGTTAGTTAGAGTTAAAAAAAAAAAAGGTGTTCAGGAACCTCCATTCGAACAAGTTATAATACAGCTACTTAGAATAGTAGGTACACTATAAACAAGCTAACTTCTTGAGAAATACATCTGTGAGAGCTGGAAATTATTTGAAGTTATACAATAGTTAATCCTCTTTCAGATATAGGAGGGTGGGATTTTAAACCTTTTATGTTATTTACTCGTTAATTCATCCCATGTGATATTAAATGATGCTCTTTTTTTTTTTAGAAAATAAATAATCAAAATACAAGGAACACTCTTTTATTATCAATCAATAAAATCTTGGTAGTCGTACGATTTATACATATAATGTCAATAAATTCATTATTTTCTAATTCGGAGACTTATTAATCTCTCCCTTGGGGCTGGAGCCATAGTTAAACTAAAAATATCTTTTCAAACGAGTTTTTTCTTTTTGTAAGAGACTGGAATATTTTATTCCAATAACTCCCAGATGTTAGTGGGAAATTCCGTAAATGAAGCTTTATTGATAAAGTTTATTTTATTTTGATAAGCCTATTCCTTAATTAGCTTCGTAAAGTCAATCCCGGTTCTGTTTATATTATTCATGCAAAAAAAAAAAAAAAAAAAAAAAAATAGACTTTTTAAAAAGTGTCAACAGAGCACCCGGGTCTAATTGTGAGAGAGTAGACAGAACAAGTTTTTTTTTTCTGTTTATATGTTTCAACTATCACTTATGTAAAGATACATTTCATAATGATAAATTAATTGTATATATGAACCCAACTACAGTAGCCCTCATCTATTTTACCTTCATTTCCCGTACTGGATGATCTTTTCAACATACGATTGACTTCAATCAAAGATAAGAAAAAAAAATAGTAATCCGACATTTATTTGTCACGCAACATCCTATATATAGGATACCGTTGTACGAAACATAAAGCAAAGAACAAAAAAAACGAGAGAAAAGGATATATCAACAATCATGATATCATACTAACGTATAAAACGGAGTTGAACCATATAAACGAAAAAAAAAACCTATATATACTCTCTCTTTATTTTATTTTTAACACTTTTTTTTATTTCTCTTTAAAAACACACTAAACAATATGCCTACTATCAAAATTGGTGATTACTTACTCAAGCGTCTCAAGGAGATTAATATCGATACCATCTTTGGTGTACCTGGTGACTACAATATGGTAAGTACCTTATCATTAATAAATATAAAAAGGAAAAAAGCCGAAATACATGTATTAAAACCAAATGATATTATAAATAGCCTTTTTTGGATCTTATTGAGGATGATGAAGAGTTGACATGGGGAAACAATGCAAATGAGTTAAATGCATCATATGCAGCGGATGGATATGCTCGTATTAGAGGTGCTGGTGCTCTTGTAACAACATTTGGTGTTGGTGAATTATCTGCCATTAACGGTATTGCTGGTTCATATTCTGAAATGTTACCTGTGATTCATATTGTAGGTACACCTGTAACTTCTTCACAAAATTCACATGCCTTGTTACATCACTCACTTGGTAATGGCGATTTTCAAGTATTTACAAAGATGTCTTCAATGGTTACAGTAGCTGCAGTTCATTTATCTCGTGAACGTGCCTTGGAAGAAATCGATCATGTTATCTCAACCGCTTACTTGCGTAAAAGACCTGGATATATTGGTTTCCCTCTTGATTTCATGTTAAAGGAAGTACAAGTCTCTGAAACTCAATTAGAGCCCTTAAAGTTATTCAATAAACCAAACCCAAAGGAAGTACAAGAGATTGCTTTACAAAAGATTTTAGAAGAGATTAAATCTTCTCAGAAACCTGCAATTATTGTTGATGGCTGTGTACTTCGACAACATCTTACAAAGGAAGCAAATGAATTTGTACGTCGTTCTGGATTTCCAACCTTCTCTGCACCCATGGGTAAAGGTGCTATTGATGAATCCTTACCTAATTTTCGTGGCTGCTATAGTGGCAATGTAACTTTAGAAGGTATCACAAATGAAATTGAAGAAGCCGATTTATTAATTGAATTGGGTTCAGTCAAGTCAGATTTCAATACCGGTAACTTTTCTTATGGTTTGGAAAAGAAGAAGACAATTTCTTTACATAGCTTTGGTACCACAATTTATCATGCTGATTACAATAATGTCTGTATGTCTGAATTATTACCTTTATTGACTTCCAAGTTGCCTGAAGAGCCAACTGAAATTGAATTCGGTCCTCGTATTCGTCCTGAGCCTATTGATGAAAGCACAGAAGAAATCACTCATAACTATCTCTGGAACAAAGTACCTGAATTTATTGTACCTAATAGTATTGTAGTAGCTGAAACAGGTACAGCAGAATTTGGTGTTTTTAATATGGAAAGTCCAAAGGGAGTTACCTTTATCAGTCAAATTCTTTGGGGATCAATTGGATACACAGTCGGTGCAGCTTTAGGTGCAGCTATGGCAGACCGTAATCGAATCGTTTACTTGTTTGTAGGTGATGGATCTTTCCAGTTGACAGCACAAGAGGTTTCAGTCTATCTTCGACATGGTTTAACACCTGTTATTTTGTTATTAAATAACGATGGTTACTTGATTGAAAAGTTAATTCATGGACCTGATAGATCTTACAACAATTATCAAATGTGGGAATATAGCAAGACACTTGAGTACTTTGGAGGTCATTTGGAACATAATAAGACAGAGGGTAAAACACCATCAGAGATTGGATTTGAAGGAAAAGTTAGTACAAGAGCCGAATTTGAAAAGGTTATGAAAGAAGTGAATGAACAACCCAACAAGATTCACTTTTTAGAAGTCATCATGCCTCGATTTGATGCACCTCGTGAATTAAAGCTTTTAGTTGCTACTTCTGAAAATCGTTAAGAGATGTATAAAAAATTGCTTTAATAAAAAAGGAGTTTCATTATGTGTGCATATCTAAATAGTACATATTTTTCTATATATACTTCTATTAAAAAAAGGAGATCACACACATAAACTCATTTTAAAAATAAAATCAAAAAATAGTTTATTTACAAGTTTTTCTTTTTTTCTTAAACATCATACTTTTACACTCTAAAAAAAAAAAAAGAGAGAAGGGGAAATTACTTTTTTGACCATGCAGGAGTCCATCTTGAGAAAAATCCTGTTCGATGATCAAAATCGTGTTTATTGTTATGGTGATTATTATTATTACGGTAACCATCGAATGAATGACGACCTGAATCCTTACTAAATCCACTGAACCAGTTCCTTTTCATTTCTGGCTGATCTAAATGATGGTGATACATGTAGCTTTCTTCTTCTTCTAATTCATCGTCTTCATCTGTCGAATCATGTGATTTTCTTGTCATTTCTTGTGAATGTCTTTCAAGCTCACCTTGTTCATTTAACTCTAAATTATAAGCTCGTCTTTCCAGTGACTGTAAATAATTTTCATCCTCATATTGATTTAAAACTCCATAGCCATACCAATCAAAATTAGGGTCACCTATTAAACTTGAAGGAGATGCATATGAAAAATGAGAAGAATCGTCTGAAGAAATAGAAGACATGGAAAGTGGTATACTGAGCGAACTTTTATTACTTGTATCGGGTAATGGTGTGACCATTTCATCCATGGAAGGTCTGTGCGCGCCAGAGAAACTCCGCCTAGAAAGATGTTTTTGAGGTGTAATCGTAAATGGTAAATGTTTACTTTCCATTATACATGGTAAACTTGGTCTTCTTTTTTGTTTCGAAGGTTGACGTGCTTTATTATATTCTTCATGTTGTGATAATTTTGCAGACTTTAATAAGTTGATAATTTCGGTCTCATGTTTCGCTTGTGCAATGTCAAGTGGAGTTGAACCATATTTATCTTTTACTTCTACATGAGCATGATTTCGAATTAATAAGTCCACTATTCGAATACAACCGTTTGCACAAGCAACATGAAGTGCTGTAGATCCTGTTGCTCCTGGTACTGCTTGCGACTTGTCTGTACTATGTTTTTTTGACCACCTAGGGGGTTTACATACATTTGAGTCAAACAAGTAAAAAAAAAAAAAAAAAAAAAAAAAAATGAAACTAAAACAACTTACTTTTGCATGTTGACATCAGCACCTCGGTCAATAAGATATTGAACAACTGCAATGTTGTTGTCATTAACACATGCTAATTGTAAAGGTACAAACCCATTCACTACAGAGTCAATAGAAACTCCGTGGTCAAGAGCAAACTTTACTAGCCCTATTATCAAAGTAGAAAAAGTTATAAGAATTGAACAGAAATAGAGGAGAGGAAGAGTGTTTTTACCAACATTGCCAGTAATAGAAGCCCAATGAAGACCTAATAAATTTTCTTTTTTTTCTTTTTTAGTGTCATTGGAAGGCAACATGGTGATGTCAATGTCAAAATAAAAAATAAAATAAAAAAGAAAAAGCAAAAATAATTGAAACAAAGCTCAAAAAAGGCGAATTTATATCGATTTTTTTTTTATTATAAAAAGAGAATGTAATTTTTTTTTTAGCTGATTACATGAAGAAGAAAATGCAGTATATGTGTTTGTGTGTGTGTGTGTGTGTATAAATAGTATAAAAATAATTAATTAAAGACGTCCTTGTAAAATATATTCAATGCTTGTATTGATATATTCCTTTTTAGGTGTCATGTCAAATCCAAAGAATGCGCTCAATTGCTCTCGAACTATAATTATAACAATGAGTTAGTTAATTTAAACCATTAAATAATAAACAATAAATTCGTTTTTTTTTTACCTTGTTTTTTAGTGATACTCATCAAGTTTGCTGTTTGAAGGATATTTCTAATTTCAGATAATATCTCTTCATCGGTTGGAAAACCAGGTGGTGTCATTGGCTGCATACCACCTTGAGATAAAGGTATAGAGAATTGACTCATGGGTCGAATAGGCATTTCATATTCACTTTGATTACCTGGCATCATCATATGAGGCTGAGCACCCATCATACTACCACCCATCATACCATTAGTACGATCATACATCATACTACCATTAGCTCCACCCATCATAGGTGTAATATGTCCACTAGTAGCATAGTCAGGTCCAAAACTATGTACTGACATGGCTTGAGATCCTCTTGGTATAGGAGGTGTCATCATAAAGTCTTGGGTAGCTGCTCCACCATACTCTGAGCCACCTATAACTGAACCTTGGAAGCCCATTGGACTTTGAGAACGATTTCCACCTCGCTTTTCAAATCCACCTACATTTGTATCTCTGTAATAATCGTATTCACCACCTGCTTGACTTCCTGCATACTGAGTACGACTATCGTACATGCCAGATTGGTTACCACGAGAGCCATGAGTTTGATAACTCTTGTAAGTATTACCGGTAACACCAGTTTCTTTACTACCAGTAGAACCTAATTCCCAAAGTTCTTGTTCGTAGACACTCCATTTCTTGAGTGGAATCATCTTTTCATCAAACTTCTCATCATCTGCAACAATAATCTTCTTCTGTTTTTTATCACCTACAACCACACGAGTATTACCCCATGAGAAATCATCGAAATGCCAGAATGAATAAATAGGTAAAAAGAAGGAGAACACAGGAATAGCCAAGATGTAAAAGATCATCCAACCAATATGTTGCCATTGACGTTTCAAGATAAACAAGATTGCTTGTAAACCATAAATACCTGCCAACATACATAAAGCCAAAATAGGAATTGGTCCTGACTTGGATGCAATTACATAAATCAAATAAACCAAGTAAATAACGGAGACTGGTAATGTCAAGGTACCAATTAAATCGATCAAGACAACAAATCTCATAGAGAAACAACAGAAACCACATAAATCAGGAAGTAAGACAACTTCAAACAAGTTATGAATAGTAGAATTAATCCAACGACGACGTTGTGATAACAGAATTTGCCATCTATCAGGTGCTACTGTCTTACACTGAGCATGCGCTGTAAACTTCATTTTGTATTGAGGGAAATGTTTCATCATTAATGTAGTTAAGTAACGATCTTCACCTAAATGCAACAAGTTCTTTTTGTGTAAAGTATCGACATGATTATCAGAATAATCATAGATGACTTTAGGTGAAATAATCAAAGGTTCATTCTTTACGGGTGTACGGATACGATACATACAGAAACAACCAGGTAAACATGTCACGGAGCCAAATAAAGATTCAAATGCTTTAGCGAGATGATGGGAAATATAGTACTCGTACACTTGAATCATAGTAGTCCATGAGCGATCTTCATTTACAAGTTTGGTTTCTCCACAAAGACCAATAATACGACCATCGTGCAACATACGAGAAATCATATGGTTTAAAGCATCAGGCATAACTTCAGTATCAGAATCCACCATCAGTATGTACTCGTAAAATGAAGGGTTAACACCAATAACATTCTTAATTTGATGATACATTTCTAATTCAAGCGGTGTCATTTCACTATCGAAATGAACCTTGTTCAAGAAATTCATACAAATCATTTGAGAGTCTCGTTTACCACGATTACCAGGCTTAGCACGTTCAGAAGCTTTACCAACCTTGACAATAACAACATAAGGTACAACATGACCTTCACATTCATAAAGACCAGAATAGACTTTACCATAGTTCAATTGCTTGGAACCTTCACCAATAGATTTAAACATGAGTGGCTCAGGATCATTCTTGGTATCGTAACCTAACACATCTAATACAATACGAGGTGTAGGTCGATCGTTACCACTACCCATAATCATACCATCTGCAATGATATAAAGCAATTTACGTTTATCATCATAGTTCATTACTGTTAAAGAATCGATTGTCTTTTTCAAAGATTCTTCATCCTCAGTATAACAAGGAACTTGACAAATAACAAATTTATCATGATCTTCAGGTGTAGGTGCACCACCAAACTGAAGGGCAGCCAAGAATTTGACAACAATCACAAAACACATGAGAACAGCAGCAGTTAAAAGCATATAGTTGGTAAACATACAACGCGCAGAATCTCTTTCATCTACATCACCAATATAAAAGAAGTTGTTTAGACAAGCAAGATTCATTTCTTGCTCTTCAAGCGTCATAGAGCCACGGTATTGATTCCATTTATCGGTAGCATCAGTACCACTGAACTTGGTGAAGATTTCTTCAACAGTTGGATTCAAGAAATGATAATCGGTAGCAGTAGAACCAGAATCAAATATTTTACTAGTAGACATATAATCGTTAATGTCATAGACTTTACCATTAATAGCTAAGGCAAGACGACTCCAACTTTGATAATCTTCATACAATTGGTTGACTGGTACAACTACTTTACCTTTACGATAAAGAGTCATAGTAGGAATAAAGTAATTCCAGTACCAACGTGGGTCAGCCAATTTAGGTAAAGTAGGTACAGTACGTTGATCACCGGAATTATGCACAAAATTAGCCAGTACAATAGTATTGTTTGGAATAATCTTAATATTAGGTGAATTGACCAAACCAGCACATGCAACAGTTAAAGGAGGAGGTATAGAGTAAGATACATCTAAACCAGCGACTTGGGACATTAAATCAGGTGTACCAACATAAGCAGAGGCACCATGTTGACTTTTTGCGAAATTGGTAATATCATAAACATGACCACGGACACTGACATACATATCATCAGGAATACTATGCGCTTGTACATTAGCACTTGAATACATGTTTCTTGTACCGGGACAAATTACTTCACCTAAACCAACAATGACAAAAATAGTAATAGCAGAAAAGAAGAAAATAATAATACAGAGTGTCACTTTTTCTCGCCATGCCATTTGAACATCTTCACGCTTCATTTTACCGAACCAACTTAAAAAGGGAGAAGGAATCCACCAAGTCATTGACCAAACAAATCGAATCCACCATATACGTACAGCTGTAATTGGCATTTCTTCAACCGATTCATGTTGCGGTGTATGGTAATCTTCAACCATTTTACTCATATCCATATTTGGACCGAATCTAGTAGAAAAGTTAATGATTAGTCTCTATCACAACATGAATTTTTTTTTTTTTTTTTTTTTTGTGAACTCACCCATCAGATAACCCCTTCATTCCCCATTCAGATTCTTCTCCCCATTGACTTCCTTCCATATCACGTTTCATACCGTCTTCACTCTCCATATAACTAGCGCCATCAAACGTTCTACCGGGATTCATGTTCATATAGCCCGCATTAGGAGGCAACAAACGATCATCTTGATAATAACCAGCAGCTACACCAGCACCACCAGCGCCAGCTGCACCAGGAGAAGCATTATTTAACATGTGTTGTTCATGTGGTAATTCTTGTTTAGCGTCTAGTCCTTTTGCACGATCTCTTTCTTCTTTTTCAGCAGCACGTAAACCATCTTCAAGTTCTTTCCAAGTTTCATAAGAGAACCAAATCATATCATGACCGACAAAGGCTTGAGGCTCTACCCAGTTCATCATGGCTCTTACATTATCAACTTGGTCTCTTTCAGGCTTTGTATGATCAATTTGTAAAGAAGTAACAAAGTTTTCATAACGAAGTAAAAACTCGTTAAATGTGTAATAATTTGCGTAATCTACAGTACTCTTGAAAGTCAGGTCAGGTAATAAAAATGAGCGTACTTGCGCCTTAACACGCTTTGGATCAAATACGTCAGGGGATTGGGTATCATTAGGTCGAATATGAATAATATTATAGATGCGTGTATCTGACATACTATAAAATAAATCACGTAATGTCATGTAGAGTTGATCCATGACGGTTGTCACTTGCATGTTTTGATAAGCATCTTCTGCATCATGAATTAACTTTTGCTTTCGCATGTCTTCTGCTTCCGGTTCTCCAGCCTCTGCATTTGGATCTCTTACAGTATTATTACGACGTTTGTTAGGTCGTTTCATAGAAGGAGCACGGGTAGGTTTACTTGTTAACTGAGCCTTGACAATTGTACGATCATCTTTTGGATGTGATTCAGTAGCCATAGCGGAGCTTTCAAATAGTGTAGATACAAAGCTATTGGTACTATTATCTCGTAAAAGACTCACAAAATCCGGGGAAAGGTCATCTAAATTTTTTTCTAAGAAGTAGTCGACCGTATAATGAACACTGCCCGAGAAATGATTGACACCGAATGAGTAGGCATGACCTGACTTTGAAAAGGAAGGATGTGAACCATAAGTACGTTGCACATTTGCTAAAAAGTTGGCATTGGTTGCATCTGTAGCCCCTGTTTGATATTTAGCACAATCTCGGTCCATAGCACCAATGATACCGCCTAAACCTAATGCAGCTGACTTGTTTACATTCTTTAAATTATCTTGCTCTTTACCAATAAGTAAGTCAAGACAGGCAGAATTATCAAGAATATTAATTTTTGGTAATGGAACACCATCACGTAACATAGCGCCTGCTAAACCATCAGAATCGTTAAATCTTTGATCGATAATAAATTGGTTTACACGTTCATTTGCAAAATTTGCACAGAATTCCTCAAAACCATTTGACTTGAAATTTTGAAAACCAAATTGATCTAAAAACCCAACAAAGTTTGCAGGTTCTGCATCGTTATAACAAATTTTTGTATTTAAAGATTCTACAATCCATAAGAAAAGGACATGATACAGGGCTCTTGATAAAGCATCTCTTTGTTCAGCAGCACCTTGTGTATTTAGAAACATGGTACAGAGTTCTTTACGAATCAATCGAAGTTTATAAGTTAAGGATTGTTCCAATTTAGTAGGAGAGACACCCAAAATAACAGCAACAGTTTCTAACACATCATGATTACGAACACAACAAGCTTCTTGTGCTTGATTACTATTATCTTGATCGTCTTGAAACTGTAAGTTACCAAGATGCAAAATAGCAGCCAGAAGTTGAAAGATTTGAGTGACAGTCTTTGCTTTAAACCCACAAATCTTGAGTGAACTCTTGAGATCCGCAAATGCAATCTCATCATTGATTTCAGGTACTTTAATTGCCTTTGATTGTGCAAGATAATTAAAGGATTCAGGAGGAAAATTGATATGGAGAGCAACTTGTTCTTCTTGACTGGTACCAGCTAAAAGTGAATAAAATACATTGAACGTTCTTTCTTCCTTTGGAATTTGCGTCACCCTCGATTTATCAAATGCATAAGTCAATGTTTTTGCTCCGAGAATACGACCTCGCTCAGAAAATTGGAGTTCTTGAAACATACCATACTTTGAGGCAGAAATATTTTGTGTTGTTTTAGTATGACCAAAGGCTTCAAGAATAACCAACGAATTTTGAATTTGTTGTTGTAATTTAGTTTCTTTTTTAGAGTGTGTTGATAAAAAGAGAATTTGACTTAATAAATGTGATCTAGTTGTACTTTTACCAGAGCCAGTAATACCACTAGTTATAAAAGAAACATTAAGTATTTAATTTATATGCCCAATAATTCAATTGCCCTTATCATGCTTCCCCTTTTTCTTTCTTTTACACACACACACACACACTCTCTCTCTCTTTCTCTCTCTTTCTCTCTCTATTTTATTTTCAGTAAACCCCTTTTTCTTGTTAAATTATAACCAAGACCAAATATCCTATCCCCGACTGAGAAGCTTTTTTTTTTTGTTTATATACCTTAATATAATACTTTGATCTTCACCCGTCCTACGCATATGGAAATAAACCCTCGCAGCTAGATCGTAAACATGGGGTTGCATAAAAGACTTGTCGATTACATTTCTATATCCAATATCAGCATATGATTTCAGTGTAGCATCATTTAGTATTTCCAATGGTTGATATGGATTTACTACGATTAAATTAGAATGACCAATGCGAGTATAAGGTTGATTACGCTTAAATCTACTGGAAAGTAAGTTTGTGATACTATCTTCTGTAGGTGGCTGTTGCTGACCATGACTTAGTAGGCATGTCAAATCTATACGTGAATCGTCTTGCATTGACTACAATAGATTACGTTTTTATAGAAAAAAAATTATAAAAAGAAAGAAAAAATGAGAGAGAGAGATAGAAAAGAAAAATAAAAAAGAGAGAATATATGTATCTAAAAAACAAGGATATTATATTTATAAGATGTACATGCATTTATTATAATCCCTCTTTTTTTCTTCTCCTATAATTTGGTGGAACGTCGAATCTTCGTTTACGCACACTACTATTTTTACTTTTTTCCCTCCTCTTTTTTTTTTTTTTTTTTTTGATACCAAATCGTGACTTCTAAAAGGAGTCGAATCTCGCCAAAAGAAAAATAAAAAAAAAAAACTCTTTCTTTTTCGTCTTGCTACGCGACGCAGTTAATATATCAACAGCATAACCTTGAAATGACAGCGAACCAGACATTCACTCGTAAAGTAAGTAATGACAAAAGATAAGAAAAAAAGATATAAATTTATGTTTATAGACAACATTGACAAGTCTAAATAATATTTCTTTTTCAGGAGTTGGAAGAAAGGTTTCCACCCATTCAAGTGAAACTTCAACCTTGGCGTTTCCCCACGTCAGTAAAATGTATCAAAGGTAAGCTTACGTCCCTTACAGGCCAAGTCATATATATTGTAGAGTTTCAAGGTGGCCAAGTTAGACAGGTATAAAATTTCTCCTTTTTTTTATCTATTTATTTGATTGTTTATCTCCTTCTAATATAAATTTTAGATTTCTTCCAAAAACTTTTATGGGGCGAATAAGAAGATAGTTGAAGAATTTGAGTTACTTCAATTCCGTAGACATGATTCAGATGTAAAAAAGAGATTAAAAGTGTTTCAATCAGAAGCCAAACCACAGAAACGAGTACGATTTCAGTTAGATCATGATGATTTTTCACCAAGCATATCTAGCCCAAATTATAGTTCAGAAGAGAAAGAAGAAGATTCTGAGGAAGAAGATTCTGAGGAGGAAGAAGAGGAAATAACAGACAGATCACTTTTGAGAAGTGGACGTAAAGTTAAACGATCTCAATCATTTGAAAGCGAATTTCCAACTGCTAAACTTGGACAATCAAAAAAAAAGGAGTATACAGTACGAGTACCAGTTCCTACTGATGAAGATGTGATTAAACACCATTCTATTTACTGTTACCGTTGCAATCAAAGAGGTAATTATGATGGTCCATTAGATGTACCTCTTGGCGCTGAACCAAAAAGATGTCGCCTCTTATTCTGTAAATCATGTTCATATTCAATTCACAATAATTGTTTACCTTCGTCAACTAATTCATACTTTAATGCTGGTGAAATGACATGTGTTAAATGTCAAAGAAATAATGACTGCATTGAATGTAAAAAGAATATTGAGGATAAATCAAACCCAAAAGAGATATCATTTCGCTGTAATTTTTGTTATAGAGGATTTCACGAAAAATGTATCAAAAAAGGAGTTTCATCTTCATTAGCTTATAAAGTGGATGATTTGAATTTGGATAGATTATATAAGAGTGGTACTTGTGTGGAATGTGAAACGTTTGGTGAAACTCCTGGTACTATTTTAGCAGAAAGAAAGATCAATGATAAGACAGAATTTTTAATCAAGTGGAAAAATGTTTCTTATCGTCATACTAACTGGGTAACCGAAAGTTGGATGCAAGGAGCTCAAAGCTCTGCTCACAGAGCTTATCTTAAAAAGTCAAAGAATGGTCCTATTTTACCAAAAAATGAAATTCCTGTTGAATGGACTATTGTTGATAGAATATTGAGTGTTGAGTGGGAAAATAATCAAAAGATTAAACCAAAACGTATTTTAGCTGTTTTCAAAGACACCAGTTATGAAGATGGTATATATATGTATATATAAATATATATTTGTTTAAATAGAACAATAACATATTTAATCCTTTCTATTTTTATACTTTTTCTATATTTAGCTATTTGGGATGAACCACCTTCAGAAGAAGAAAAAGATTTGTATCCTCATTATGAAGCTGCACTTAAAAGATATATCCAAGCTTCTCAAGTAAAGCCTCCTCATGGTGTAACAAAGTTAATTGCAGATGTACGTAAACTTGCAAAAACTGAAAAATATGAAAAACATGAATTGAAATCACAACCTGATTTCATCCAAGGTGGCAAATTAATGAAGCATCAAATGGAAGCACTAAAGTAAGTTCTATATATATATATATATATATAACGAATTAATAACACATTTAATTTTATTTTAGTTGGCTATTATATCAATGGGAAGACAAGAAATCTTGTATTCTTGCTGATGATATGGGTTTAGGTAAAACAATTCAAATCATTAGTTATTTGTATGTTTTGTTTAAAAAGTACAATATCTATCCATTTGTTATTGTTGTTCCTAACAGTACTGCTACCAATTGGATTCGTGAATTTAATAAGTGGGCTCCCGAGCTTGTTGTTGCTCCTTTCTTTGGTGGCCAAGTAGGTCGTAAATTAGCTTTGGATAATGAAATCTTTGATGCACATATGAATCTCAAATGTCATGTTGTTGTCACAACTTATGAATCTTCTATGGAAACTTCTAAACTTCAAAACTTATTTTGGGCTGTTATGGTAGTGGATGAATCTCAACGTTTAAAGAATGATGAATCTTTATTGTTCAAGACACTCAAAAAGTATAATACAGATCAAATTACATTATTGAGTGGTACCCCGCTTCAAAATAATTTACGGGAATTATTCAATATCATGAACTTTATTCAACCAAAGGAATTTCATGGCAGTCAAGCAGGTGATTATACAGATATGACTAGAGCTAAAATAGATGATCTTCATAAACGTTTAAGGCCTCATTTCTTAAGACGTACAAAAGAAGAAGTGCTGAAGACTTTACCACCCAAATACGAATTAATCGTACCTATCTCAATGACACCCCTTCAAAAGGAAGTTTACAAACAATGTCTTAGCAGAGAGATTTATGAAACGCTTAATCTTGCTACTGGCTCAAAAGTACAAAAGGGTCTCAGTTCTATCTTTATGAACTTGAGAAAGGTTTTGAATCATCCTTATTTATTGGACGGTGTAGAAACACCTCAACCTACACTTGAAGAAACTCAAAACGCTATGATTAATGCTTGTGGAAAGTTAATTATGTTCCATCAAATGTTACCTAAACTCAAAGCTCAAGGACGTCGTGTTCTTTTGTTCTCTACCATGACACGTGCTTTGGATATCTTGGAAGATTATATGACATATGAAGGGATCAAGTATGTTCGCTTGGATGGTTCATGTGATGAGCGTAATCGTGTACGTAGTATTGATGCATTCAACGCACCCAACTCAGAAATTGACGTCTTTTTACTATCTACGCGTGCAGGTGGTGTGGGTATCAATTTAGCTACAGCAGATACTATTATCATTTGGGATTCAGATTTTAATCCTCACGCTGATTTACAAGCCATTAGTCGTGCACATCGTATCGGACAAAATGACATGGTCTTAATCTTTCGTTTTATGACACGTCTTACTGTCGAAGAAAAAGTTTTACAGATCGGTAAGAAAAAGATGGCCTTGGAACATGTAGTAGTTGAACGTATGAATGAAACTGAAGAGGAGCAAATTGAAGATATTGAGTCGATCCTTAAGTTTGGTGCTGAAGCCCTATTCGCTGATGATGATTCAAAAGATGTGCACTATGATTCTGCTGCCATTGACAGCTTGTTGGACCGCGAAAAGTATCGTGAAGCAGCTATTGAAAAGCAAAAACAAGAAATCGAAGCTGTTGAAGCAGGAAAGGCAAAGGCTGCTGAACAAGGTCTTAACTTTTCTTTTGCAAAAGTTTGGAAAGCAGATGGAACGGTAGATGAGCTTCCCTCCGATGCAGACGATGTTGAAGGAACTACCTCTGAAGATTTCTGGCAAAAGTTTTTGAAAGAAAGGGAACTTGAGGCAGAAAGAAAGAAAGAGGAAAAGAGATTAGCGGAAGAGAATCTTGGTAGAGGTGCACGTAAAAGAGCTGCAATTGTAAGTAAAATATTTATAGAGAAAAAAAAAATGTTCTTAACGTGTAATTTTATAGAAATACAGTGAAAACTATAAATATGCTGGTATAATGAAGGAGCCCGAAGATAATGATGGTGTGTTTACTGCTGACAATTTAGATGAGGATTACGACAATGATCTTTTACCTGTAGTAGGGCCCATCACGGAAGCTCAAACTATTAAGAAACAAAAGAAGCAAGCATTGGTAACACAAAGTCAGGGTTCAATAGTCGTATTTAAAGCGAATAAACCTGTAGTACCTTTCGAATTCGATGAAAATTACAGAGAGAATTTTTTCGCAGAAATATTTCACTATTCAGTCCCTTATTTACGTAGGATCAAATCTGTTTCTACTATAGCTTTTAATGACGGCTCAGCTGGAACTCCTGCTTATAATGCTACAGTACAGCAATTGTATTCCCAGTTAACTACTGAAATCAACACTCGCTTTAGGGCACACTTTTTAAATCAGTATAATGAAGCTAAGAAGACACTGAAAGATACTTATGCTGTCGAAAGTCACTATCAAGGTCAAATAAAACTTCTTAATGCTCATCTCACACGCCTCCACCAATTTATACAAAATGATTTATCGGCTCATTTTAGAGAATTATATGAAGCACGCAAGCAAGCAGAAAATGAAGCTGCTGTATCAGAACAAGCCCATGCTTTCGCTATTGAGAAACAAAAAATTGCTCAAAAACAAGCTGACCTTGCTCGAAAGAGAAGGCAACAAGAGCTTCAAAGAGAACAAGAGGAAAGAAATAAATCCCAAGCTGCCAAATTAAAAAAGATTACTTTGAAACAACAAAACCAACCAACTGCGGATACACAACCGACGCAGTTTATACCATCGCCTTATAGTCAAACTCCCGCCGCACTTATGAACGAAGCCCATAAACAATCACAAAATATAACTTCACAAAATGAGCAGCAAAATCAATTGTTAACACAACAAGAATTACAATCTCAACAAGCTCAATGGCTTGCTCATCAGCAGACATCCATACACTCTCATCAATCTGATCAACGAGATACCACGGTGCAGGCTCATGCTGATACTCAATTAGAAGCACAACGAATTGCACAAATGGGAGCGCATTTGAGAAACCAATATAAAACACAATCTGCTCAACCACAAGATCAGCAGAATATCAAATTTAAACAAGCTCAGTTCTACTCGTATCTGCATTCTCAACAACAAGCTCAACAACAAGCTCAACAACAAGCTCAACAACAAGCTCAACAACAAGCTCAACAACAAGCTCAACAACAAGCTCAACAACAAGCTCAACAACAAGCGCAACAACTAGCACAGCGACTAGTACAACAACATGCACAAAAACAAGCACATCAACAAACACAACATCAAGCGCAAGCTCGACAAACACAACAAGTACTGCAACAGGCACTGCTACAAACTCAACAACAAACTCAACAACAAGCCCAACAACAATCTCAACAACAAGCACAGCTGCAAGCACAGTTACAAGCACAACTACAAGCACAACAACAAGCACAACTACAAGCACAACAACAAGCACAATTACAAGCACAATTGCAAGCACAACAACAAGCACAACAACAAGCTCAATTACAAGCACAACAACAAGCTCAGTTACAAGCACAACAACAAGCTCAACAACTAGCACAACAACAAGCACAACAACAAGCTCAATTACAAGCTCAGCAAGCTCAACAAGCTCAGCAAGCTCAACAAGCTCAGCAAGCTCAACAAGCTCAACAAGCTCAACAACAGCAAACACATATCTCATCTTTACCACAAACTCACGCCCAACTTTCACCTGAAGTGGTCATGCAATTAAATACTTATATTACACAGCATGCCGGAGAAAATATTAGCCTGCAAGAGTTGCTGGAGATGTTGACTAATAAATCTGCAGAAGCAAATGAACGTAAAAAACAAGAGGCGGTAGAAGAAAAAAGACGTAAGGAACAAGAAGTAGCGGAAAAATTACGTAAAGAAGAAGAGGCTACACAAAAACGTCGACAAGAAATTGAAGAAGAGTCGAGGAGACTACGAGAGATGCAACAAAATTTAAGTGCTAACAGTCCAACTCAAATGCATAATCAACCACAATTAGGCTATGTTAATCCAACCGAAATTTCTAAGCTAAATGAACAGTATTTTCGAAATGTAGATCCAGATGTTTTAAGTATGATGTTTAGTAATCCGCCACCTTTTAATGATAATAATAACGGATCACAAGGAAATGTGTAAAAAAGAATCGCAAAATAATAAAATGAATAAATAATCAGTGTTTATATGTATATGTAATTTTTGTTCTGCCGCTTTTTTTTGCGACTCGTTTAGTACCTAATTAAGTTTTTTCTTGGCAGAAACTTAAAAGGCAGAAAAAGAGCTTTTTTAATATTTTTTTTTTTTTTTTTTTGTATGGGATCCGAGGATCCGGTTTTATTTTAAGTCCTTTAAAAGTAGCTTTTTTAATAAAAAATTATACGATGGAAATACTTATCAGATTAACTTCAGTGTTTCAACATACTCTTGAATAAAATATAACATACTATGCCATTTTCAAACATATCCTATCAAACTTTATTCTTACCATATTAGGGCCTTTTGTGTGTAACTTATACATTATTTGTTAACAATCGTCATTATTATTCCTTATTTCTCTTTTATTATTATTTCTCATATCGATAACTTAGAAGTATGATAACTCTATCCTCAAGCGACAAACGGGTACAATATACGCGTGACAAATTAAAAAATTATGTAGTAGACGACTCAACATTCTTTTCTTTTTTTTTTCTTGTAGAACGAAGGAAATCAACTTCCGGAAGCCAGATATTCCATTTCGTCATTGGCGAGTGCAATTCATTATAATTGTAAAAAGCATATCTATTTACTTTCCAGATCTGTTAAGAGAGAAGTACGCATTATCGATAGCTTGAAAGATGCTCATTGCGATCGTGGTAATGCGTTTGAAAAGGACTTGTTTGAAAGACATGAATCTGTCATGATAGATCACACAAACTCGACCGATTTTAAAAAAGTTTTGCATGAGGCTGAAGTAGGTACCTACTTGTGTCAACTCAAATTTAAGTTACCCGAATCGTTTTATACCGACGTGATCCAAAATACTACTTCTTATCGTATTAACAACTTTATACCCGATTTCTTATACATTCATCAAGATCCTGTCACCAAGACCCGAAAGATTTTGATTATTGATGCGAAATCGTCTAAAGAGATGTCAAAATCACATCAGTTTCAAGTCGCTTCTTACGCCTTCTTTTTAAATTACTTGATTCAAGATATACGTAATATAGAGATCGACAATTTGGGCGGTGTTTGGTTACCGAGTGATTTAGAGAAACCCGTAACATTTCGTATTGATTTAATACTTGAAAAGGTCAAGTATATTTATTTAGACACGTTGATTTCAGTCTCAAACAACTCTAATCCGGAATGGGTACTTGGAAAGCAATGTAGTGGCTGTCAATTTATTCAACGTTGTAAAGAAGATGCGGGCGGTACTGTACGGTCCATCCCTTACATGAATGAATCAAAGGCCACTCGATTAAAAGAAAACGATCTAGTTGAAATCGAAGATTTATCTGAAATGTTACAAAATTTGAAGATTGAAAACAAAGCATTAGCTCAATCCATGACTGGGTATGAACATTATGTGGATGCTTATACCAAAAAAACAGCTCAGTTTATGGGTTATGCCTCGGTCAAGGTGGCAAAAGAGGTGGATCATTCCATATATATATACCTTCAATTAGACAACTTTTCTCAGATGCCATTTGTCTATCGTATTGAAACCATTGAAGTTGAGACAAGTGAAAAAGTATTAAAAAAGGTGTATGTCACAAATTACGAGCAACATTTGAATGATAGGCGTGTAATCTATAGTGATTTCATAGACAATTTTGTGCGTGATTTAGCCACGACACTCGAAATGATGCATGAACTCAATTCGCGGTGTTTGATCTATGTGTACAATGCACAAGAAAAAAAGGTGATTCAAAAAATCTTAAAAGATGTAGTATCCTCTGAAGGAAAAGATCTTGTCAGCTTAGACCAGTCAAGTAAAAACAGAATTATCTCTGATGCGATGCGTTGTCTTGTTGTACTATTTCAAGATACTCAACTTTTAGGCCTTCCGGGTATTATTAATTTTCCCGAAATGGATGACATACAACGTACTTCATCTGTAGGAAGATTTGTGAGCATTGAAGATTTATTACAAGATAATATAGCACTTGGTGTGCCTGGATTCTATGACATTGTAGATGCCGTGCAATGGATGGCGACTTCTTACGTGAATGGTAAAAACCGAGATATTTCAGGCTTTGATCAAATGGACATCTTTAATTCATGGAAATCAAATAAATTGAGCCAAGTAAGAAGATTTGTCAAGCAGCGTTTCTTTTGGTTACAAGAAATTATGGATAACTATTGGCTATTGGCAAATATCTACATGGCAGAAACTGATACAGAGCTGTTCCCCTTAATCTGCAAACCCTTTCGATGGCCATCTGTGACACCTTTCCGACATCATATTCTTGCTAAACTTGTATTTTTTAGGCAGCTAGAGTGTATCAGATCATGTGATGAAATTCGAATGGACCGTATTCGAGATTTATCAAGAATAGATCACTCGGGTAGTTCTGATGAAATAAGTATTGGTGGTTTGGTATTAGAATTTCAAAGACAAGAAAAAGTTAATCAATATGTAACACATCTCTATTTCTCGGTTCGAACATTGACAAATGGACTTAATCTTCAACAAAAGTTAGATCGACTTAATATTGATACCTTCAAGCGTTACATTCTTGTACCCGATACAAGAGAACATATTATTGATACTATTCGATATTCAGATTTACTCTATGTTAACAAGACAGATTATTTTACGCATGCTATTCGATGCGTCAACATAATTGATATCAAGGAAGACGAATTAGTTCTATCCGGATCATCTATTCCTAGACTATGGAACCATACAAGATATCGACTTTATCATCGATATATTGATTTCACGACTATAGCCAATATTGAGGGCTTAAAAAGAATCGATCAAGAAGAAGGACTTGAGGATGTTGTGGTAGATATACAATCATCACTTTTATTTTCTATTTGTTTAGTAATATTTTTTTACATGTAGAAATTAATTCAAGACCCTAATAACTGGGCAAACAGTAATAACGATAATCTCTTTAAACTGGATGCAAGCAAAAGCGCTATTAAACTTCGAGAGGAATTCTCAATGTCTCCTTCACAAAAAGATATTTCAGCCAGTATCTTTGAAAAGAGACTACAAATTATTTGGGGTCCACCTGTAACTAAGATCATTACATTATGTACATACATATTTTTTTTTAAACTTATACATTATACTTTACTTGTTTAGGGATCGGGAAAAACAGAGTTTTTAGCCTTATTTGTAAACTGGTACATTCGATACTTCGCACAGAACAACTCTAAATCAAAGGATTTACTAATTGGAGTTACTGCATTTACACGTGACGCTATCTTTAACTTGCTGAAACGTATTGAAAAGATACAGAAACGTCATGGGGTAGAAGATCAGTTTAAAATCGTTTATGTATATGGAACTAAAAATGAAAGGACTTTTGAAAAAGATTCCAATATAATAGGCTGTCCCTGGAATGAATCTTACTCCATTATTCGTGCTATGAAAAGGGATGAAACCCAAAATAATATTTATGTAATGGGTGCGACTGTTTGGAGTTGGGAAAGAATCAGGGCAAAATGGAAAACGTTTCAACACTGTGATATGATGATTTTAGACGAAAGTACCCAGGTAAAAATATAACTAGACATTTTTTTTTTTTGCTTTTTTTTATCTATTTAACCTTTATTTTTGAATACATACATAGGTGCTGGTGTCGGATGCATTGTTAGCAGTTGCTTGTCTGAAAAGACCCAATGGGAAATTGATTGTTGCAGGAGATCATATGGTAATTACATACATACTACTTATCTAAATATATATATATCACTTCTTTATAAACATATTTATGTGTATATGTAAAATATATTGCTAATGTTCTATCTTTTTTTTTTTTGAAAGCAATTAGGACCTATTATCAAGAATGATTATTCCGAAACAGTATCAGGTTTAAATGATCCATTGCTATTTGGGTCTATTCAACAGTGCCTGATGCGAACAAAAGAAAATCATGCAATTCCCACCCGGGAATTTTTATTGCAGAAAGGTGCATTGCATGACTTTGGACCTAATACGCTACAGTTAAAAGATAATTGGCGTATGGTAAATATAATATAGATATATATATACATACACACACACACACACATATATATATATATTTATTTATTCAATAACTATTATATAGAATCAAGAGTTAAATGACTTCTTTAAACAAGTCTATGGACCTGACTATACTTCACGTTATCCAAAGATAAAACTTCATTTAAATTGGAATAATATAAATGATTCAATCAAAAACTTTGAACTAATCAAATCTATTTTAAATCCTGACCAATCTATTTCACTAGTTAAACTAAAGTACACTAATGTGAACCAAATGTATAATATGGTTGAAATTGAAGCAGATATCGTTCAACAACTTGTACGCGTTTACTTAACAGCTAGGGAGAAAAACCCATCAATCTCACAAATTCCAATCAATCGGGATCGTGATGAACCTACAGTGATGGTGGTTACACCATTTAATAAACAACGTATTGCTATTCAAAGAGTCTTGGACAAATCGATTCCAGTAGACACGGTTGAGAAGATGCAAGGGCAAGAATGTGACTTGATCATTGCTTGCTTTTCTTGTAGTAACAAACGAGCCAATGTAAATGAATTTATACGTGATTTCAGAAGATGGAATGTAGCTTTATCGCGTGCTAGGTAATATATACATGTATATACTTTAATATATATATATATATATAAATTTGTATAAACTAAACCCTTGTCGTTTGTACGTACACAGATGTAAAGTGATTATTCTGACTGTAGATGATATTATTAATCCTAATCCTACACAAGGTGTTTTACAATCCTTCGACAAGACTCTTGAGCCAACAGATGGCTGGGCCCTTTTATGTCTTTTACAACACTGGGCAAAGAAAAATAATTCCACTTGGGACTGGCCTATCGATCATACTTTATAAAACATTTTTTTTTATTCAAGTCTAGACATATATAATTTTTTTTTAATAAAACAAAAGTGAAGTACAGTTTTTTTTTTTTTTTATAAAGTGTAACCAAATCGTTCATTTGTTGCATTTTGGTGAATAAATGAATTTGTACTATTATCATTAGAAATCATTTGAGAATACTTTTCTTGATATTCAACACTGGCAGTAGAAGGTTGAGGAGAACATATCTCATGTTGAGAAGAAGAAGAGGATAAACTATGATTGCCTGGTGGTGAGGCATTTTGATGCTGTGAAACCATGTCAATGTATGCTACGGCGGAACTAGTTGTTTCCATACAAAAGGGTACAGGAGATCTTAGTTTATTACTTGGTGAATTCTTTTCGTTCATCACAAGTGGCGAAGAAGGTGATGTAAGTGATTCTTCAACTGAACTATCTGAAGATAATGCCTTTTGAATGCTTACAGTAGTATTTGACGAGTAATAAGGTGATGTCAGTCTATTTCCAGGGGTTGCAACTTTTGCCGCTGTTGTTGTTGTTGTTGTCACGGGTGAAGGGTGCTGTACTACCATAGCAAGTGGATCTGCTACCGACAGATGTTGTGAAGAAGTAGAAGAGCAGTTACTTGGTGATAAGACAGGTGAAGGCAAACCAGGTTGCTGATGTTGCTGTTGTTGTTGCTTAAAAAAAGAAGAAACAGGTGCATTTGATCTTTTCTTGGTAGAGAATAATTTGGGTTGATTCGAATAAAAATTAGGCGTAGTATAAATCATCTTATTTTCACACATAGAAGAAGTTGGTTCAAGACAGACTTCGTTACCGGCCGTATTGAAATTTGGGAGAGCATTTGTTTCAGAATAGGTGCTAGTTAAATCCGGACAAGATTGTCGATTAGAATAAAATGGTGCAGCGTTGATAGTCGGATAATAGTTACTATTAGGTAAACTATAAGTAACAGGTGAATGTTGACGTGCTGATAAAATGGTTTCATGAGAAGGAATGCGTTGTTGTTGACTATACATTGTTGAATAACTGTTATATTGATTATTATTATTATTATATCCACTATAAGGATGACTGCAGTAACCATATTGGGAATTTCGGCGAAGTGCAGCAACAGCAGAAGAAGAAGAAGGTACGCCTGCATCAGTTGATTGAGATCTACCGTCACGGTGATTACGATTTACGAGTAACCATGGGTCATTACTAAGACTCGTACGATTATGTAAAGAAGGATCACTGCTTGAGCGATTAGAGCGACCACGTACATTTGTTCTGACTCTTTGTTCAGTATCAATAGCAAATTGATCCACTGTCCAGTAAGAGCCTTTGCCTGGCTCGTTTACAGGACGAGGTACACGTACAAAACTTTTATTGAGGGAAAGATTGTGACGAATAGAATTCTAATTATTTAAAGTTAGTTACACTGAAACCATTATCTACTCCTTATATCGGTTTTTTTTTCTTTTTTACCTTCCAGCCTGAGCCAGCTGATCCATAATATGGGTAATGATCAATCACCCATTGGTAAATTTGGCTAAGCGTTAACTTGTTTTCAGCACTGCGTTCAATAGCATACTTGATTAATGTCGCGTAAGAATAAGGTGGTTTTCCTTCTGTATTCTTTTCTACACACATATCTGTTGTTGAATTGCGACTTCTGAGTGATTTAGTATCAGACATATAAACATCAGTATCTGATGAATCATTCATTGTAGTATTATAATATTGTTCTGTATTATTAGCTGAAGTGGGCATCCATGATGTACTATCCTGTGCAGTCTTTTGAACTTTTGGTGTTGACATATTTCTTGATGTTAAATATTGCATTTTATTTTGTGTGTGTGAGTATTTGGTATGTCAAATATTATGTAATAATAATAATTAAAAAAGAAAAAAAAAAGAAAGAAGAAAAAAAAGAAAATGCCATACAGTTTTTAATATTTAAAGAAAAAAAAGTATATAAAAATCAGGTGTATGGTTGATGTTTGAACCGTACTGTTAGTAAATGACGTGGCTCACGTATTATAAAATTCACCTCTTTCTTGCCTTCTCTTCAGCCTAAAGAAAAGAAGAAGTATGCATTAAACTTTATTTTGGCGCGCGATAATATCGAAAGAGTTCACTTTATTCAATTAAACAAATGAATCTGTATCTATAGTTTCTATACAGTTTAGTAACTCTTTTTCTTTTTTTTTTTCAATATGTATGTTGGTAGTTATTTTATCCCTTATTTTTGACTGCCTCCGTGTCTATATTTGTATACTACAAAAAAGCCATTTTTTTTTTTGCCACTTTTTTTTCTTAAACGACATCTTAATGTATTCAACTAATTTAATCAGTTTTTATTATCATTGTCCTGATTTGGTCAGATAACTTGCTAAAAAGGTTTTTTTTTCGACCTTTTTTTTTTCCTGGTTGAAAAATGAACTGATAGGATTCCTCTTTTCCCTCTTTTGGGAAACTCAAAGTGTTTCATAACTGAGGGAATGAGATCCACGGGCTTAAATAATGGGGGGACTAGCTAATTGCATTATGTATTCCCACAGTTCATACCTCTAACTCTTTTTCTTCTTACTCTTTCCTTCTAGCACTTACCCTTGGGCTCAACTGCTGTTATAAATTTGGCGATCTGTTTCTATGGTAACACCTGATACAACACAACAAAAGAAAAAAAAAAGATTTTCATCAAAAATCACACGCCGGATTTAAAGATAAATTTGAAATGTGTTACTATGAAAACGGAAAGCATTCCGTTTATTTTATGCAAAGTATCACATGATTGTCAAAGTAGTATAATTATTTTTTTATTGTTGTTCAGGAGAAGATTGAGGAGGAGGGGGAGCTAAAGGTTGACCCGATGCTGCTTGAGTCATTAAATCCCAAACTGACATCTTCATTTCCTTCATCATTTCCATTTGTCTTTCCATATCTTGTGCCATAGCTTCTTCTTGACTCTTCTTTTGCTGTTCAAATTCAGAAGCAAAGGTTTCTCTAACATGTTTTCTCATTTGTTCCAAATAAGTGGGTGGAGGTCCTTCAACTTGGGCTGGGCTTGATCCACCACCTAAAATAGAACCCAAATTACGCTTAGTCTTTTTAGACTTTTGCTCTTCTTCCCATTGTAATCTATGCATTCTGTTCATTTCTTGTTCACGTTTAGCCCATTCAAGAGGATATATTCCCCTTCAAAACTCTTCAAGACAGGTCTAATATCCTCAGGTGTAGTCAAAGCAACAGCTATAAATTGCAGAAGTTAGTATTATTCAATCTCTCGTAAAATCCTTATAGACTTCTTTTTTTACCTTCCAAGAATGGAATATATTCTAAAAGACCTTGATCATTCACTTCTCCCTTCCATGGCTTTAAAGCAATACCATTTTCAGGTTGCATGCTGAATGCTTCGGGGTTAGAATCCATAATAATCACTTTACTTAAATCACGGTTCAAATGAGATAAATCTTTGACATATTTTCCGTCGACATAACGTGTGGCTTCACGATAAAGTCTGTACATGGCATATTGGTAAGGATCGAGTTTATCCAAAAGAGGCACAGCATTCTAAAATGTCCAAATTTTAGCTGTCCAACCAAATAACGTAATATTCTATCAACTTACTAATGAGGATTGAGAGGTGAAAATGACAATTTCATAGAATTGAGAGAGGTAAGAGAGGAAATAATCTACACCGGGTCTCTTTGCGTGACGCCAGCCATGCTCTTTCTATATAACCCATTAATATTTTCATTCACTATTTTTTTTTTTTTTTTTGAAGAGAATTAAACTTACATCCCAGGTAGAGTGAATCAAAGTTTCATCCATATTAATAACCAAAGTATAAGCACGACGGTATGGCTCAGGCAATGGATCAGGGAGAAGTTTATCCCACATAGGATCACTCATACCTTGTTGGAACTCATTGAAGCGGTCACGACAACGGTTAAAAGCAGCAGAGAGTGGATTATTCTCAACATACTATCACAATACTCTATTAATTTTTCATGCCAGTCTTTATAAATAATGCTATCTCTTTACCTTGTCTTCTCTTCCATCCTCGAAAGGACGACCTATATTTTATATCGCTTTAGAAAAAAAAAACCCTCAATGACACTCATAAATGACAACTTACCGAAATAGAATAAAGTGCCAAGACCGAGACCGGTGATGACACCTGTAGTTAAAGCAATTTCCTTGTACTTGTTATCCTTTTCACCCTTTGCTTTCAAAGGCTTTTTATCACTTTTAGGAAGAGTGGCTTTTCCTTTTGTGCCTGTTTTTTGTGCTAATACTTCCTCGGCCAACTTATGAGCCGAAGAAGAAGGACCGGTAGGTGTGTTAGATGAGGTATAAGTTCTCTTGAGTGCAGCAGATGCTGTTCGTTGTAATTGGGATACAGTTCTACTAAACATTATTAAGAAAATAAAAATAAGCAAACCCCTCCCAATAATTGACGTATCAATGCTTGAACTAATGGAAATTTACAGAAAAATAGTGGCTTGTCCCCCTTACCCTCCATGCCGGGGTATAATTGATTTAAATTTCCGCTGACAGCTTTTTGCTGTCTCGCATCAAAGACTCGGTAGTTTTTATTTTATACGGTTGCTATAGAAACCAGACAATGACAATTACTATAAATGTGATCGAAATAAACATGTAAAGGAATAATATTTACTAATAACAAATTTTCCAACATTTCTTAAAATCGAATTTACCATTATTTGTTCGTTTTGCCTTTTAAATAGAACTGTTGTATCTTTTTTTTATACAATTTATATTTCTCGGATCAAGATTATTTGAAGTATTTCTCTTTACTACTTTTAATACCATTTTCTTTAATTTATTTTTCATAATTTTTTATTTTTGCTGTGCTTGCTCTTTTCATATTTCTAGTTTGATTCAATTAGAATGGAGGAAAATATAATAGAGGACCGGACACCAGAAGCCACTAAACCATCATATTCTGCTCCAACACTCGGAATTAATAATTCATCTTCTTCAACAGTAGAATTCTCCAGTAAAGATTCATTAAATGACACCAATTCAAAACAAAAGAATCAGCGCAATGAAAAATCGCATAAAGATTTCCCTGAAATTCGGGCATATTATGCAAAGTAATAATTTATTCTCAAAACCGAAAAAAAAAATAATGTAGAAATTAACAATTTCATTTGCCTAAATAGTATAGCAAAAGATGGTACACCTGCACATAATAACAGTACTGATTCATTTTCTTCAAGTGTTTCAAAAAAACAAGACGAAACTTATTCTTATTCATCTTCACTAAATATTCCTACTTCACTTCCAACTGTACCCGTATCTGAACGTACGGAATGTTACACTATTTTATAAATCTATTTTGTTTGCTAAATTTTCCTTTTTACATGTATAGCTGACATCAGAAACTTCGAAAATACTAATATATATACAAAAAAATCACAATCAGCCGAATTTCCTTCAAGATACACATCTTCAATACCCGTCAATTATTTTACACAACCACATAATCAGCAAGAGCAATCACTACCGCAGCCTATGTATCAAGATAGTATTGACAAAATTGATGTGGATGTTTTGGCTGCTTTTTCAGATGGTGAAGATGGTCGATACAACCGATATGCTTCATCTGCCGATTCTACGTTAGCCTTAATCGAAAGTAGAAAATATAACGGAACAAAGGCTTTAACGGCAGGTGTCAACGATAGTCAAGCCTCGATTCAAACCAATGTTAGTCACAGTAATATGAATGCTTTACAAGGTTATGCTACAGCCGATTGTCCTTACCCTGCTTGGGGCCCTGAAGAAGCTATTCCAGTTACTTATAAAGATCTCGAAAGTACTTTTATGGCCATAGCTCAAAAGTTCGGATTTCAACAAGATAGTGTCAAAAACATGACTGAACATTTAATGATTATGCTTGATTCGCGTGCATCCCGCATCTCACCTCAATTAGCTTTGGATACTTTACATGCTGATTATATTGGAGGTGATAATGCTAATTACCGTAAGTGGTACTTCGCTTCTCAAATGGACATATATGATCAAACCGAGCAAGAAAAATTAAATGCAGCAGACATTGGTGATGAACATGAGCAATTGCGACGTACAGAAGAAAAATGGTTACTACGTATGCGAAACTTGACAAATCATGAAAAGGTACGAGATTTGGCATTGTATCTTTTACTATGGGGGGAAGCGGCACCTGTTCGTTTTACACCAGAGACACTATGCTTTATTTACAAGGTCGCTTCGGATTATTACTGTCATGTAGAAAACCAAGTTACAGAGGATGTACCTGAAGGCACATACTTGGATACTGTAGTAGCACCCTTATATTCATTTTTTAGGGATCAAACTTATGTCTTAGCGAACGGAAAATACGCAAAACGAGAAAAAGATCATGATCGTGTTATTGGTTATGATGATGTCAATCAGTTTTTTTGGCATTCTAATTGTTACGATCGAATTTTGGTCGGAGAAGGAGACAAACCAAGTAAGGAAAACAGCCTAGGCAAGCTACCACCACACGATCGTTATAATGCATTAAAATCTGTAAATTGGAAAAAAACATTCACAAAGACTTACAAGGAAAAGCGTAGTTGGATGCATGCCTCCATCAATTTCTCTCGAGTCTGGGTTATACATATTGTTACTTTTTGGTATTATATTATGGCAAATGCATATTCTCTTTACCTGGACGTAGACAAGGAAGTTGCAAAAGAAGAAGTGGCCGTACAAATATCGATTGTAGCTCTTGGTGGTGTGGTTGCATGTTTCTTGGTCCTAATTGGTTCTTGTGCAGAACTGGCATATTTGCCTGTCAGCTGGCACAACTCAAAATACGTTTTAAGGCGAATCGTCTTTTTATTTATTTTAATGATCATTAATGCAGGTCCTTCGTTCTACTGTATTGTACTGGATAGAGTAAGCTGGATATCAAAAACAGTAGCGATTGTTCAGCTCTTGTTTAGTGTTGGTACTACTTTATTCTTATCCATTGTACCTTCGTCTCGACTCTTTATGAGAAAATCAAAACATACGCGAGAAGAATTAGCTAATGAAAGTTTTACCGCAAACTTTCCTCCTTTGAAAAGAATCGATCGTGTTATGTCTATTTGTTTATGGATTTGCGTGTTCTCTTGTAAACTACTGGAATCCTACTTCTTCTTGGCTTTGTCTTTTAAAGATCCTCTTACAGTAATCAGTACTATGAATATCATTAATTGTAACGATAGACTGATTGGATCTGTTATTTGTGAACAAATGCCTCGTATCACCATTGCTATCATGTTTATGATGGATTTGGTGCTTTATTTCTTAGATACTTATTTGTGGTACATTATTTGGAATACTGCATTCTCTGTTTCTAGATCATTCTACCTTGGTATCTCTATCTGGTCACCATGGAGAAATATCTTTGCAAGTTTACCAAAAAGAATATTTGTCAAATTACTGGCTACGCCTGATATTCAAGTCAAGTATAAGCCCAAGGTGTTATGCTCTCAAATTTGGAATGCAATTGTAATTACAATGTATCGTGAACATTTAATTACTGTAGATCATGCCCAGCGTATGTTATACCAACAGGTAAGGAAATAAACTTATGCGTTTTATTTTATTTATTTATTTTGAAAAAAGAGGCCACTCACATAAATAAACAACAAATAGGAAGTGAACCCTTTGGATGGACAGCGCACTTTAAAGGCTCCTACTTTCTTTGTCACGCAAGAAGACACTTCCTTCAAAACTGAATATTTTCCTCAACATGGCGAAGCTGAACGTCGTATTCATTTCTTCGCTCAAAGCTTAACGACACCTATGCCACCCTCTCACCCAGTTGAATGTATGCCAACTTTTACCGTATTGACCGTAGGTTTTATTTTATTTTTTGATATCGTACAAATATTTTAATTAATGTATATTTGTTTGTCTAGCCTCACTACGGAGAAAAAATTTTATTATCACTTCGAGAAATTATCCGTGAAGAGGACAATAGTACGCGAGTGACCTTATTAGAATACCTGAAACAGTTACACACAGTTGAATGGGATAATTTTGTAAAAGACACTAAAATGTTGGTGGAAGATGAAGGTAAAACGGGGGTAGACGCAAGATATCAAAATAGTGATTCTGATTTAACAAATGCTTGTAACGCGGAAAAAGAATTGGTTAAAAGTGACATTGATGATTTGCCGTTTTATTGTATTGGTTTCAAATCTTCTAAACCAGAATACACTTTACGTACTCGTATTTGGGCCTCTCTTCGTGCTCAGACATTGTATCGTACTGTATCTGGATTTATGAATTATAAAAAGGCTATCAAATTATTATATCGTGTCGAAAATCCCGAAACTGTTCGTATCTATCAAGACGATAAAGAAAATCTTGATCAGGACCTCGATCGTTTAGCGAAACGTAAATTCAAATTTTTGGTCGCAATGCAACGGTATGCAAAATTCAGTCCCAGCGAAGCTGAAGATGCCGAATTCTTATTCAAAGCCTTCCCAGAACTCCAAGTTGCCTACATTGATGAAGTACCCCCAACTGAAGAAGGTGGTGAGATTACATATTACTCCGCTCTTATTGACGGTTCCTCTGAAATTAATGAAGCCGGAAAGCGTGTACCTCGTTACCGTGTACGTTTACCGGGTAATCCTATTATAGGTGACGGTAAATCAGATAACCAAAATCATGCCATTATCTTTTATCGTGGCGAATTCCTACAACTAATTGATGCTAATCAAGATAACTACCTTGAAGAATGCCTAAAAATTAGAAACGTACTTGGTGAATTTGAGACTTTAGAACCTTCTCATATATCACCTTATTCTGCTGCTTATGAAAAGTCTAAGAATTCTCCTGTAGCTATTGTTGGTGCCCGTGAATATATCTTTTCTGAAAATGTAGGTGTACTTGGTGATGTTGCTGCTGGTAAAGAGCAAACTTTTGGTACTTTAACACAACGTATTATGGCTAAAATTGGTGGTAAATTGCATTATGGTCATCCTGATTTCTTGAATGCTATCTTTATGAACACAAGAGGAGGTGTTTCAAAAGCTCAAAAGGGTCTTCACTTAAATGAGGATATTTATGCAGGTATGAATGCTTTTACTCGAGGTGGGCGTATCAAACATACAGAATATTTCCAATGTGGTAAAGGTCGAGATCTTGGTTTTGGCTCCATCTTGAACTTTACAACCAAGATTGGTACAGGTATGGGTGAACAAATGTTATCCCGTGAATATTATTATATTGGTACTCAATTACCACTTGATCGTTTCTTAACATTTTACTATGCTCATCCTGGTTTCCATATCAATAATATCTTTATTATGATGTCCGTTCAAATGTTTATGTTGGCTATTTTATTTATTAGCGCTATGGGTGCAACTTTAACTATCTGTGAGTACAATGCAGATGCACCTCCAGAAGCACCATTAATTCCTGCGGGTTGTTATAATCTCGTTCCTATTTTTGATTGGGTGAAGCGTTGTATCTTATCCATCTTTGTTGTATTCTTTGCTGCTTTCTTGCCCTTGTTCTTACAAGAATTGACTGAAAGAGGTTTTTGGCGTAGTTTAACTCGTATGGGTCGACACTTTATCTCTTTATCTCCTTTATTCGAAATTTTTGTCACTCAAATTTATACAAACTCAGTTTTGGAAAATCTGGTGTATGGTGGTGCCATGTATATTGGTACAGGTCGTGGTTTTGCTACATCTCGGATCCCATTCAGTACGCTGTACTCAAGATTTACTGGCCCTAGTATTTATGTTGGTGCAAGAAATTTTGTTATTATGCTGTTTGCTTCCATAGCTTATTGGATTCCCCATTTGCTTTACTTCTGGTTTACAGTAGTGGCATTAATGATTTCACCCTTTGTATTCAATCCAAACCAATTCTCTCCTATTGATTTCTTAGTTGACTATAAGGAATTTATTCGTTGGTTATCTAGAGGCAATTCAAATACGCACAAGAACTCTTGGATTAGCCACACGCGATCTGCTCGAGCACGGATCACCGGTTATAAACGTTCTGCGCCTGCAAGTACCACAACCACAATAGCAGATTTACCTCGTCTTGGATTAGGCTCTATTTTTGTATCCGAGGTTATTCTACCTTTAATTTATGCTATCTTGTGTACAATCCCTTATAGCTTTATCAAGAGTTTCGATTCTGATGATTCTACGCTACCTGCAACTGGCCCTAGCCCACTTATTCGCATTGGTGTAATGGCATTAGGCCCCATCTTGGTAAATACAGTAGGTCTCATGGTATTCTTCGGCATGTCTGTTAGTATCGGTAGTATTTTAAGTATCTGGGTAGTCAAATTTGGTTCTATTATGGCAGCATGCGCTCATGCATGGTCAGTTATTACCATCATTATCTTTTTTGAAATCTTTTTCTTTTTGGAGGAATGGAAGTTATTAAATGTGGTACTTGGTATTGTATCTATGATTGGTATTCAACGATTTGTAATCAAGTTATTGACCGTTATGTGTCTAACGCGTGAATTCAAACAAGATGAATCTAATCGTGGTTGGTGGACCGGAAAGTGGTACGGTCGTGGGGTAAGACTTTGTTTGAATCAGTCAATCATTTTTTTTTAATTTGATATTAACCTTAAATTTCTGTAATTTGTAGCTTGGATGGCATGGTAAAAAAGACATAATTAAAAAATAAAATACTAAAAAAAATTTATTTACTAACGTTTTTTTTAAAAAAAATTCTGTAGCTATTACTCAACCTGCTCGAGAATTTATTTGTAAAATTATTGAAATGACAGAGTTCTCTACAGACTTTTTGTTGGGTCATATCATCCTCTTTTTCCTTTCGTTATTTATATTAATTCCATACATTAATACAGCACACTCATTAATGCTCTTTTGGTTACGACCTTCAAAACAAATCAGAAGTCATATTTGGACAGCAAAACAGCGAAGGAAGAGAAAGCGTGTGGCCATTTGTTACGGTATCATGTTTTACAGCATGTTTTTATTATTTATTGGTCTTGTTGTCGCCCCAATGATATTAGGAAAATCAATACTCTCTGGGTTAGTTGATATCAAGTCACTACCAATCTAATTAATTATTATTTCTCTCTCTTCCTTCCCCCTCCCCCTCTATACTCTTAATTATGTATTAAAAAAAACCAAGCTTTTATTCCAATGCTAAATTATACATTTATTTGTATCACTATCTCTTTAAAGAACTTTGATAGATTGTAAAATCTTAACACCAATTTCGAACTAACAAAAAAAAAAAAAAATTAATTAAAAAAAAATTAATCAAATAGATAATATAAATAAAACTTACGCATGCAACAATAACAGCGACAATAATCAAATAAATAATAATCAAAGTCTGATATTCGACACCAAAGTTAGTTAAATGATCTCTAAGCATGGACAAAAGATCTGAAATAACACGGAGACGATCGTTCAAGATTTGAGCCCTTTGAGGAATTTCTAGATACTCTCTTATTGCAGTATACATGGGTTTTAAAGCAGGTTCAGACCAGAAAATCTCGGGTGTATCTAATATATAGACATATTAATAAACGTGTATTAAATTTTCATCATGCTTATATTATCTTCAAATTACCCAACACATTAGAAACAAGATTGACATTCATTCTTAAAGCAAACAACTGTCCATTAATTTTAGTGATTTCACTACGAGTTTTACCTAAACGACCGGTTTCAGCCATCTCTTTAGGCAAATGTTTGGTATCTTCAATCGTTTTATCCATAATATCTTCGTATCTCGCAACAACTGCACTCTGGGATAGACCATGAGAGAGAGTTAACTTGATCATATGATTGCTACTCTTTAAAGTGATCATATCATTAAAGATTCTGGGCTTCATTTGAGATGTATCATATTGGAAGTGAATTTCTTCAATTTGCATATCTTCATCCGGATTATCTCTAAAGGGATTAATAGAGAACCCCATGAAATCTTCTAACATTAATAACTCTTCTGCGCGTCTAAAATTCCAGAATACAACTACACCATAATCAAAGATAAAAACTTCACCGCCCTTGAAGGGTTCACGAACAGGTTTAGTGATCTCTTCTTCTTCTTCAACAGGGATTTCAATACCATGCACTTGGACTAATTGATCTTGAATATCATTCTGACTCCTAGGAGAGGGTATATCAACATCGTCTTCATCATTTGTTGGTTTAGCTTGGGAAAACGGATTTTCGAATATACCTTCCTGCTCTTCATTTTGTTGTTTTTGAAATTCATCTTGAAGTCTTTGTTCTTGTTCTACTTCTTGTTGACGTAAATCCTCTTCCTCGTGTTGTCGATGTATATCGATATCCTCTTCAAAGTAGTCTTTTCTGTTTTGATAATAATCAGGATAAGGCTGACCAGGACGTGGTTGAACTATAGTAGGCGCTTCTGCACGAGCATTATAATTATCCTCGTCGTAATCCATTCCATCTTCATCTGCTTCATTATATCGATTATTGTTAGGTGCAGAAGGGACATTACTTCTGACTTTAATATTATAAAGGTTTTCTTTGTCAGGGCGTAAAGTTCGCAAGGGAAAGTGATAAGCAGCATAAAGACATTCATCATATAAGCGAGGTGATACACGATGATGTTGACGTAAGAAAGGTCGAAGTCGATTTAAATCATATCCTTCTCCTGTACAATAAGCAGCTGCTCGAGGCAATAAAGCTAATTCACGTTCATCTTTTGTCATTCTTTCGGCTGCAGTACGAGATCCAAAAGTCCATTCAATAGGTAAAGGAACACCGGCACTACGAGGTTGATTTTGTTCATCTTGCCATTGTTGTTGTCGATGGTCGTCAATTGAAGTAGTTGAAAACCGACGTTCTTCTCGTTCTTCTTCCAATTCTTCGGGACTCGTATTTGAATCCTCTGGTAAAACTGACGACATTGTTGTCTCTACATTGTCCGTAGAAGAATGAGGAAATAACACAAGCTTTTGAGATACTTTAGTGCTTCTAAGTGGTTGTGTTGGTTTTCCGCGAACTGCGTTGTTGTTATTTTCTGCAATGAGATTGCTAGTCAAATTCGATCGAACAGTTTGAGGAATAGCATTTGGTTTTAATACTTGTTTAGAAATTGCCGAGGGCTTTTGCGCCGTCTTTCTAGAGCTTGATTCAGAAGGCTTATTTGACATGACTTCAAAGTGAAGAAAAAAGAAAGAAAACAGATTAAAATTAAAAAAAAAGTCCCCGTTTGGTTTCGCAAACCCCCAAATTGTTTCGTCAGAATAATTTATCATTGGCCTGAGCAGCATGTTTTCTTTATAAGGTGTGTCCATAGGCTATCATGAAATAATAGTTTATAAATTTTTGATTTCAAGTGACTCCAGATGTTTGAGGCGTTCTATGTTGCGTTCATCAAGGATAAGCGAGTTACATTATATCCTCAGTTTAAAACACCCTTTTTGTATTTATTGACTTGAAACAATGAACGACTCAAAAATATACTATTCTTTTTTAGTTATCCTTCTTGTTTATGGCTTTCAACATAACAAGTTAAATTCAATTCTTTCACATAACTTTTCTCCCTTCACGTTTTTACTTCCTCACCGAAAAACTTTTATAAAAATAAAAATAAATCTGATAGATTGGTATCATATCTGAATTTTACATGTAATATATAGTTAGGAACAAAACTTAAGAAATATTAAGAATAAGGACTATAACGCACGAAGATACGAACATTAATAATAATTAATAATTAAAAAAAAAAGAGGCAATCAAGCAACTTTCTACTTTCTTCGCTTATGACTTGTGGTTTTCGCTAACTCTAAATAAATCTTCTTATTTGTACATATTTCTATAAAATATATTTAATATGACCATCTTTCCACTCAAACTTTTTAAATTTCTATATGTACCTATAAAATATTGAAATATTGAAGTATTACATCCTGCTGCTACTTATCTTTTAAATTAGTTGGCACTATCAAATGACTTTTTTCAGTTAAATTTTTGTGTATACCAGTCAGTAATATCATTTATTTATTTTTTAATTTATTGAAAAATCTATAAATAATAAACTACCAATATTTTCTTTTCCCGGCTTTTTGTTCAGAAGTGATTGGTTTGAAAACCAAATGTTAACTATGAAATACGTAAGTCTTGCTATATTCAATTAAGGTACGATCAAGATACACAAAATCTTACTGCTTGTAAGTACTAATATTCTATAGAATCAAGATATTGTCAAAGAATTTGCTACGTTTGTCAAAAATGAACCTGCAGATATTTTTATCGCATTTTTACCGTAACTAACTGATAATCAGCTGGAGATTAACCACCAGCTAGAAGAATCTCACAGCTACCAATTGATACTTTAAAGAGCAATGTTAGGTACATAAAATTTACTGTTTCGCTACATACTGAAGAAAATATTTTTATCATATATCTATTCGAAACGTTAGATGAAGCAAGCATTTATTTTCAAAGTCCTTTCAAGAAGGTGAAAAAGGGACATCGTGTTTCAAATTCAGAAATGTGGTCTCTTCTGTGTATATCAATATGGGATTATTAACTATTTTAAAAAAGAATCGACAAAATGAAAAAGAAATGCGTATTCTTATGCTGTAAGTTACACTTTTTTTTTCAAAGCTTGTATAGTTACCAACGTAATTATTTAGTGGGCTCGATAACGCAGGAAAGACGACCATCTTGAAGCGAATCAATGGTGAAGCAATTGATACCATTTCACCTACATTAGGGTTCAACATTAAAACTTTGGAGCATGAGGGGTATAGTTTTATACAAATAACACTGTAAAATATTTTAAAAAAGAAATTAATAGTAAAAAAGGTTCAAATTGAATATTTGGGATGTAGGAGGACAAAAGTCGATTCGTTCTTATTGGCGTAATTACTTTGAGCAGACCGATGCACTTATTTGGGTAGTTGATTCAGCCGATCGACTTCGACTTGGTGATTGTAAAAGAGAACTGAACTTGTTATTACAAGAAGAAAGATTAGCAGGTGCTACATTATTAGTTTTTGCCAATAAACAAGATATTAGTGGTGCATTAAGTGAAGAAGAAATTAAAAATGTAAGTCATCCGCATGTTATAAAAAATATATAAGCGCAATAATAATAAACGACTACAAAATAAAGGTATTGGGATTAGATGATATTAAGAGTCATCACTGGGCTATTTTAGCATGTAGTGCAGTAACAGGAGAAAATTTATTGAGAGGAATGGATTGGGTAGTAAATGATGTTGGATCAAGAATTTATATGCTTGATTAAAAAGAAACATCTAATACGTCGACTACATCCTCTACTTTTGCCAAGTCTTCTAGAAAAGGAATTAAATCTATCAATTCTGAATCATGTTGATCATTAAACCAAGTAGAAACTGGTACTGCATTTGATGGGTGCAAACTATAACTAGCCGGCGTATTGTCTAATATAATCACACTCTTTAAATCACGACCTAATCTTGATAGATCCTATAAAATTGAAATATATATATATGTGTGTGTGTGTATATAATAATAAGGAGTTATGTATACTTAATATATAAGGAGATATATATATATATATATATTTATTTATTTATACATATAATAGAAATACCTTGATATAAGCTCCTTTGTATGAATGACATGATTCTCTGAATAATCTATGATGCACGACTTTATGTAAATCAAATTTATCCAATACTGGATCTGCATATTTTGAAAGACTTGCCGTAAATATAACAATTTCGTACAATTCACCCATACGTTTCATAAATTCATCTACACCAGGTCTTTTTAATACAAACACATTATGATAATGTCCTTCTATTTCAACGGGTACGATAAAATCAGCGCCAGCCACGGTTTTAAAAGAACTATGAATAAGCGTTTCGTCAAGGTCTAATACAAGACATTTTCTGCTCGAGTGTTGCTTTTCAATAGGTTTCAATAAACAAGTAATGTTGGAATCTTGATCGTCAATGGTTAACTCTTCCTCTTCTTCTTCTACTTCTTCCTCTGGCTCTATCTCTTTTTCTTTAGGTACAGTTTGTTCAGTTTCAGTTTCTACTTTTGCTTCTGCTTCTGCTTTTGCTTCTGTTTCTGTCTCTGTTTCTATTGTAACAATTTCTCTTGTCGTAGTTGATTTAGGTGGAGAAGCAATAGCAGGTGTTGGTGCTTCTTTCTCATTTGATTTACAGCACATAAATAAAGACAAGAAAGTCTTTCTCGGTTTCTTTACCCAATTACCTATTCATAATGATGAATAACACTATCAATAAAACTTATAATTACTTTACGACGAAATAAAGAGGTCTTTGTCTGTGGCATTACAAGTGTTGATCCTCCGTCTACGTTGGCCATATTTGTTGTTAAAAGAAAAAAGAAAAGGGTAAAAAAAATCAGGAACACGGAAATTGATCCGAGTCACCTACTTTACATTTCTACACTTTTTTTTTTTTTTTTTTTTTTGTTTGTTTAAGAAAAAAAAAAAAAAAAAAAAAAAAAAAAAAGTCAATATAAATACAGGAGTTGAAACGAAATATAACCTGTTTCTTTCTCTCTATTAACTTTATCAACTATTTTAATTGTAATATGAGTAATGAACATGAACCTCTATTGGGAGAACATGAAGTACCAGATGCACCAACGATTTGGTCTTCATTTAAGGTGACAATACATTCTTCATATATCAATTATCTATTGGTTTTTGTGCCTATTGCTATCGTTTTCTCTATTATGGACGCGTCTCCTACTGTTGTATTCTCTCTCAACTTCATTGCTATTATTCCTTTAGCTAAATTGTTGGGCTTTGGTAAGTTATCGTTTTTTTTTTTCAGATTTAATTTAAAATAAAACGCTTACTATATATTTGCTTGTAAGCTACGGAAGAGATTGCTTTAAGGTCAGGATCTACTATCGGTGCTTTATTGAATGCCACCTTTGGTAATGCTGTTGAACTTATTTTGGGTATTATTGCCTTAAAAGAGGGTTTAATTCGAGTAGTTCAAGGTAAATAGATAAATGTGTTTCATCTTTATATACCTCATTTGTTTACATCTCGCCTCTTTTGTTTTATTACAAATTTACAGCTTCAGTTCTGGGTTCAATCTTATCCAACCTATTACTTGTACTTGGTTTCTGTTTCTTTTTAGGTGGTGTCACTCGTACTGAACAAAAATTCAACGTTACTGGTATGGTATATAAGGAGAGGGCTCGTTTTGTTTTTGTTATAAAATATTACCGTATTAATCTATACATACATTAGCTGCACAAACTTCGTGTTCTTTGTTGGCTTTAACTACTTTGTCTCTTTTGGTTCCTGCTGCTTTCTCAGCATCTACTCCAGATGATCAAGAAGATAAAGAAGGCATCCTTCAATTAAGTCACGGTGTTTCTATTGTTTTATTGATCGTCTATCTTCTTTATTTATTCTTTCAGGTAACACATATATCAAAGTTTAATTTATATTCGTCATTAACCTGTATTTTTTTTTTTAATTATAGTTGAAAACTCACACTTTCTTGGTACGTATGCAGATTATACTTATGCATGGATAGTTTACCATGTTACTTATTCATTTATAATTTATTTTTGCCCTCTTAGTATGAAGATGAAGAAGACGAAACTGAGTTTCCTACCACTACACTTGCCTTCTCCGTTGCATCGTATGGTTCTTTCCAAACTTTCTATTTGTTTATTGTTTAGATTTAGACTAACGTGTATATAAATAGGCTTTTAGTTATTGCTTGTGTTGTCTCACTCCATGCAGAATACCTGGTTGGAGCGTAAGTGTTTATTTAAAGCTGTAAATAGCAAAGATATATACTTATGATTTACTTTATATGTATATAGAATTGAGGGTGTTGTAGAACATTGGGGTATTAATCAAACATTTGTTGGTATAATTTTGTTACCTATTGTTGGCAATGCTGCAGAGCATGCTAGTTCGGTTACATTCGCACTCAAAGATAAAATGAATTTGTGTATTGGGATCGCTGTTTCATCCTCACTTCAAATTGGTTTGCTAGTCTCTCCTGTATTGGTATTGACTGGTTGGGCTATTGGACAACCAATGACATTGTTCTTTGAAGACTTTGAGACGGTTATTCTGTTTGCAAGTGTTTTAATTGTGAATTATTTGATTCAGGACGGTCGATCGAACTGGCTGGAAGGTGTCCTATTATTGGTAAGTTAAGAGCAAATAAATATGTATGTATATATTATGGTTTTATTCTAATAACTTTCTTCATCTAGTCATCCTATGTGATCATTGCTATGGCATTTTACTTGTATCCTAAATAAGTATTTAATATAATAAAAATCTAAAAGGCATGTTATCATGGTATAACATTTTTTTCTTGTGTTCCCGTTTTTTTTTAACATAAGTTAGTATAAAGCCAACGTCAAAGGGTGGCTCCCCAAATCTAAATGGATTGTTATTACCCTTTTTTTTTCAAAGGAATTAAGACAAATAAGTAATTAAAAGCCTATCCAACACTTTTATTAAGTAATATACAATAAATTTCATATTATATCAGCATTATATCAGCATTATATCAGCAATCCAACTTTTACTCTAAAGGAAAGATAGAAAACATTATCACATAAACAGACTTACATAAAATATGTCTCATCAACAATGTGAAAATCTAACCTGATCCGTATTCACTTCTCCAGAAAAATGAAGTATTCTGATTCTTTAAAATAGCCATATTAACATATCACATGATGATTTATGTTATTGACTTCTTTTCTTCCCACACCAGAAACAAATTTATTTAATTCGATTATGTTCACTTTTTCTTTTTTCACTTTTTTTTTTTTTTATCTCAAAAAACAAGTATTTCCTAATTATGCTGTCTTAGTATCTTGTTTGATAACATACACTAGCCAGAGAAGATAATGTGTCAAAAAATGAACAACTTTGAAGCATACATAGTACATGGCGTCACTGATAAGACATATAATAGCTCTAGTATCTTCACCATAATTATGTAGTTAATTCATAGTCTAATGGATCTTGATAGGTTTCAATAACAGAAACTCTTATTTAACAAACTACATATTACCAAGATAAACATTTTTTTTTTTTGAATTGTAGTATGTGGTAAAAAAAAAAAAAAAAAAAAAATCTGCGTCATGGCTTTCGAAAAGAAAAACGAATAGAAAACAGGATTTGGACAGTACTTTTGAAGCTTGGTGAGGGGACTACCTTGATTGTGTAATGAGCCAAATATAAGCGGTTTTAAACGAGAGGTTCGTATGTCTTTTGAGGAGGCATTCCAACAATTGTGCAGCCAAATCGTAGGTTATAAAGACTACAATATTCCAACAACAAAAAAAAACACAATGAGCGGTTTAGTTAGTTCCAGGCTGCAGCAACACTATGCCGGCTTGGTATTGTTGGAAGCGCGGCAGATGCCAATTTAAATTGAAAAGACCTCCAGAATCTGTTAGCTTCAAAAAGGATCTTAAAAATTCCATGTTTGACTTTGACAGGTCTCTGAACCTCTCCTAATATGTACCTCTAAAGAACTCATGAAAGAAGCAGAGCATCTAATTCACGTAAGTTGAAGGTCGTACTTAGTTGTTAGGATATTCATAGATGATATTAAACCATTCTATTATATTCCCGCTTCTAACTATTTCTATTATAGTGTAGGATGTTTTTGAAGATGACAGTCTGATTTTTTTTTAATGGTCGATCAGTTCCTTCTTTTCTTAAATCGTATGCTAAAAATGCTTTCTATAATTACAACATATCCTATCTGACGAGGAGCAGGCGGTGTGTAGTCTTTGTCTCAACCGAATTTAATCTCCAAGTAATAATAAGGAATCTGACCAAAAGAAACTTTTCATGAATGATCAATGAGATTACTTAAAAAAAATCACCTTGTATCGAAAAAGAATAAACATCTCCCAAAGCTCTCTGCAAATACTAAAGAATAAATGGTAAGGATCATTTTTATCAATACAATGTAATGCTGAAAAGGAGGCTTGTTAAATGACTTTGGAGAGCATGAGAGGTGTTCACCCCAGCGATAAGTGGATTTTAATTGTATTTGGGAACATGTAGTTATGTACAGCTTTCTTAATTTATAAGGTACATAACACCCTCTAAACCTTAGTGCATCTTTAGAATCAATCTATGCAGAGAACGTTTTGAGGTATTCACTTTTGCAGCAGAAAATCTTAATGAGCTTAACTTTATATGAAATTTTGGAACAAAGTCTTGGAGTTGATGGTTGAGCGGGATAAAGACTTATATATTCAATGGAAGAGAGGTCTACATCACAGTAGTTAAGCGTATGAACAATTACAATAAAACCTCATACAATTGGTTACAAAGTGAATAGAAGAATTGTATGCCATATATCCAATGTGGACAATCAGTAACTACTTGTGTTTGATTTATTAAGTAGAATAAAACTGAAAGAGATTTTACACTAAAATAATAGCCATCTTTATATGTTTTAACTTGTAATAATTTCCAGTAATGAGCTGTGGTAGGTAGACAAAAAAAAAAAAAAAAAAAAAAAAAAAAAGAATAAAAATTTAGGTAGTCATAATCCAAATAATAATGACATGCATGTGCTACTTATTATCCCGTAAATTTATTGTAAGTATGTGCAATTGTGTTCTGTTTATGACTTGAATGAACTTTTTTTCTGATGGGTGCACAAATAATTTGTAAAATAGCTTACAACATCGGATTACGTGGATAGTAATAAAATAATGCGAAATACAACAGCCATAAGCATGGAGTAAAAACGAAATCATTAAATTACGTTTTAAATATAGGAAATACCTGTAATTATTATGTGCAAAACCTTATTCCTTTACTCAACCATAAAAAACTTGATGTTTGCGAGGACACCCACAAATAAGATTCTCGGCACTGCTGCTGTTATGTCAATTGAGTCAATCAATCAACTCTTTAACTTGTGGTTTCTTGACAACACTTTTTGCTTGCTGTTACTGCCAGGTTCAAACTGGACATTTACAAGATTTATATCATTTCCAAAACTATCAGGATTGACTGAGCTTCTTTGCTCTGATATTTATACTTCTCAATATATAGAGTCTAATAATATGGGTTAATGTGGTTAAATGATATATAGGGTGTATACCTTTTTCCCATAGCAAAAGCAAATTTTTCTTGATATATTTTTTAAAAGAGTGAGTACTCATTTAGAGTTTATTGTGAAATTATTGTATAACAAAAAATAAACCGTCAATTGAGAATTAAAAAAACGTCCATTTAGAAATTTACAAATGTTAATCCACCTCTGTGATACATGTATAACATTTTTCTTGTGTTCCCATTTTTTTTTTTCTTTTTATTTATTTTTCCTTTTTTTTTTTTCTCGTTTCTTCTTTTTTTTTTTTTTTTTTTTTTTTTTTTTTTCACGGACAGATGACTTTTGCTCATCTTCAAAATAAAACTTCATCAAGTGTCATGAGTCATTCACGAAAGAGCCAAAGAGTATATCGATCACCTTCAAGCGTTAACGAACCAAGTCCTTTTAAGATAAAAAAAGAACCGGAAACTAATCCTACAAATTTGATGGAAATTGATGCAGAAGATGAAGAAGCTGGTACTATATTGATGTCCTTAGCTCAACACGCTAGTAGATTAAGAAATCATCCGTCATTCAATCCAACAGCATATGATGAGAAGGTAAATATCCATGTTTGTGTAACCAACAACAGGTCTTTTTCTCTCTAAAAAAAAATGATTGTTTTTGTATATTAGCCTGCAAGAAGTAATTCAATGTCCATAAGAAATCTATTAGGTATGTTTATGTAACTTTAAAAAATAACAATTCATTCATTATTTTTTGACATTAGATCCTGAAACAGACGCATCTATTATACCACCTGTAAGTTTTTTAAGTTAACAATAATTTACATACTGATATATAAACACAATGTATCATATTATAGCATGTGTCTCCATATCATTCTCTTTCAAGTGAATCAAAACCTACTTTTAACAATAAAAAAGGATTTCAAAGTAAAGTATTTAAAGATGATAAAAATAAAAAAAATAAGATAACTAAAAAGGAATTTCTTTTTTAGTTTGTATTGCACCTCGTACAAAGTCATTTAGACATCCAAGTACAGTTCGAATGCCAATTCATACCAACAAACCAATAAAATATAAAAGAAATACAACACATATTCATATCAGTTATCGAATTTATGCTCATCGAACTTCTTTAACACGTCCTGTAAGTAACTATATCAAACTACTATCTTATATATAAATGATTAATTATAATATATGTATGTACATATTAGTACGAGACAAGCCCATACCCAAGTGCTTTTCGTGCACCACCAAATCAATACCAATGGAATACACCTCATTCACATCAGAAATCATCTTATCATTATCCACCAGATACTATTTAAATCAAAAACAGAAAAAAAAAATATGTAACTGTTTCAAAGTCTCGGAATATGTATATAAAACAAAAATATGAACAGTTCTTTTATTTTATTTTATTTTGCGTTTTTTTTTTATTATTATTATTATTATGTTGTTATATATCATTTTTATTTGTTCAATTTTGTTAGTATTAGTAAATGGATTTGGACCTCTACGTAAACATCATTCTCATCTTGAATCAGCTATTGATGAAACAAGTGTAATTCAAAACATGAGTCACCTTTATTCCACAGATGACTCCATATGCGGCGAAGCCTCATTATCTTGCATGGCATTTGGTGCTGATATTCCTGTTCGATGTGGTATATTATCCAAAGCGCCTCTATGTAAACGATTTGATTCGGCCACTAAAAGAGTGAAATGTGATGCATTTTGTGACACAGATGGGTAAAAAATATAATATTTTTTTTTTTTAATATATACTAAATCCGTAAATAAATATGTTTACAGTAGTGGTAGGTTATGTGAGCGTGCATTTACAACTTGTTGTAGAGCTACTACCAATGGTTGTACTTCTTCAAATCCAATAGATCCTATAATTTATAATGAATCTTAACATCATCTGAAACCCCTAAATATGTATACTGTATCAAAGCCTCTTTTTTTTTTTTTTTAATATATATAATTCATGTGATTCGATACGTTATTTCACATCATAATCATCCCTTCATTTTTTTTTTTACAGCATGTAACTTAAATAATAAATAAAAGCACTGACAGAATAGATTTATTTTAAAACAGAGTAAATAACGTACATATATATATATATGTTGGACTTGATGATAAAAAAGACTTTAAACAATAGATATAATCAGTGCATATCGAGATTTATAACATCACGTGAGAAATCGTCTCTTTTTTTTTTATTTTTATTCTTTTACCTTTATCATTTTTTTTCTTCTTCTTCGTTCTTTATACCATGTCAGTTACATACATTCAACAAGAGCTTGTGACACTTTTACTTAGTGCTAAGAAAGCACTTTCACAAGGAAGAGACATGTGCAGTCAAGCAAGAATGTACCAACAATCTTCAGAAAAACATATTGAAACGATTGAAAGAATTCATCCAAAATTACTTTTCATAGATAACCACATTACACTTCAAATACAAGACTTGGATAATATGAGAGAATATCTAATTAGTCAAAATGAGTCTCGTGAATCTAAAAACAAAGTAAACATAATCATATCAAGTATTTTTTTTTTTTTTTTTTTTTTTGTACTGATTTATTTTATTTATCAGGAACGAGAAGCAAAATTACAATCTTTAACCATCGAGTTGACAAATATATTTAACCTTTTAAAAGAATGTAAAATTGATAAAGAAATTTTAAAAACAAATGAAGAGCGTGGAATACAATGTCAAACAGGAGCGACTTTGTTTGATTACATTTCTGATCAAAGCATTATTGAATTACAAAGATTAGCGGATGACCAAATTGGTGAAATTGAAGTAATAAAACACTTTTAAAAAAAAAAAAAAAATTGCATGAATTATTAATTTTTATTATAGTCTATTCATGATTCATTAGTAAATCAAACAAAAAATGTAACTAATATCATTCAAGAATTACAATTTGCAAAAGAAAATGTACCTTCTATTTCTTTACATGATTCTATTTCTACTTTTGCTCCTGAAAAGAATCAGTTACAAGAAGAAGAATCACAAAAAATGGCTGACATGTTGAGTAGTTTAACTGAACACTATGATCAAGTAGAAGACGCTACCAGGTAAACTTTTTTTTTTTGAATGTATATACATTTATTCTCTTATCAATTTTTATTCATGATATATAGAATATCTCAAACAGGCCCTGAAGAGTGTGCCAAATTAGATATTACTGTATTAAAAGCAGATGATGGTCAGTTACCAAATATTACAGAAAACCTTAGAATGGGTCTAGACGTAGTTATTTCTACATAGTAAATAGAATGAAAAGAAATAGATTAATGTATCGTATAACTCTACTAAAAAAAAACCAATAACTTATAGTGATGATATATATGATCGAGCAGTAATTTATTTACGTACAAAAGAAGAATTAACCACTGTATTTAATCAATTGGAACAATGTGGTGTCGTTGCAGAGACAGTGTATGACAAATTAATGGATGCTGAATCTGAGATAAAAGAGCGAGAGGAAAATCTCACTGATTTTTTTGAGCAATTAAGATCTTTAGCTAACTGGTATCGTCGTTACGCTTCTTCTTATAATCATTTACTTTTAGAAATAGACCGAAGGGAAAAAGCCCAAGAAAAACGCGATAAGTTGAGAGCCGAGACTTTACAAAAGTTTAATGCGGAATACACTGATGAATTACAAGAACGGAAATCTTGGACTGTTCAACACGGTCAATATTTACCCGAGGAGTTGTGTTCGTTTATCAATGTAAAACAAATATGGTTTTTTTTTTTTTTACACTGTTTATTCACTTTTTATATATATATATATATAGGACTCACCTCCAGTTTTAACTGTAACAATCAAAAATGATAAAGTAGCTAGGATTCCTAAACTGTCGCCTAGTACTGTTCAAAAGGTAATCTCATTATTTTTAATTTGAATAAGGTATATATTGACTTTTTTTTTTTTGATAAAAATTAGGCTTTGGCCGAAGTCCACAGTAATAATTAAATAAAAATAATAGTTAAATAAAAAAAAGTCAAGTTAAAGTGTATAATGCGTAGTAATTTATATAATTGTGTGTGTGTGTGTGTGTGTGTGTACAAGAAAGAAAAGAATTATTTTTGGTATATATAAAAAAAAACCATAAACATGATATTCTATTCTTTAAAGATCCTTTACTTGACCAGGTCTATCGTTATCAGGGAAAGGTGTAGGTGTAGTGGATGTTTCAGCATGAAGTGACTTTTTATTAGCTGTTTGTGCTTCGAGAATATCGTTCAAACGACCCTATGTATTATGAATAAGTAAACCGTATTTCCTGTACATACCCATAACAAATTTACTTACGAGTTCTTCATGAAGTTTGCCTTGTTTCTTTAACTCCATTCTACGATTAACAAGTAAACCAACGTTGACCATGTAATAAACTTAATTTTTTTTTTTGTTAATAAAACTGAATCTCGAGCTGATTGTTCAAAGACTTACCAGTAGTGCCTGCGAGGAAAAGGACAGCAGACTTTTGTGCAATATCAGCTAAACGACCAGTAACTGCCATATTAAATTATTGTTTTTATGTAAGAAAGAAGAAGAAATAATTTTTTTTTTTTTTAAATTTTCAAGCGTCCTGGTGATTTAAGTTCAGGTGAGAGGCAGTATCAAAAAAAAAAAAAAAAAAAAAAAAAGAAAAATCCTCCCACACATGACGTAAATTTAAATGTATATTTTTTTTTAAAAAAAAAGAGAGAGTCGAGATTTTTTCTATCTTTTTTCTTTTTTAAAAACTATTTAAATATACATTATGAACCTCTTTTTCGGTAAAGCAAAGTCAAAAACCACAGCAAAGGATGCCATCTACAAATTACGTGAAACATTGGGCATGTTGGAAAAGAGACAAACCTTTTTGGAAACAAAAGCAGAAAACGAACTCAAAATTGCTAAATTGAACGCTACCAAGAACAGAAATGGTAAGTAAAAAAAAAAAAAAAAAAAAAGTATATATATACGTATATCCAAATCAAGCAATATGCTAAATTTTGTCGTTTTAGTTGCCTTAATGGCTCTTAAAAGAAAGAAGGCATATGAAAGTAATATTGAAAAAATTAATGGAGCTCGTATGACTATTGAAACACAAATGATGGCTATTGAAAACGCTAATGTTAACTTGGAAACAATGGGTGCAATGCGTGCAGGTGCTGAAGCTATGAAGAATATACACGGTTCAATGTAATGTCCTTTTTATTTGTTTTTTTTTTTTTTTTTGATAGAAAATGATTACTAAACTTGTTTGCATATGATTTTTTTTTTTTTTTTTAGGGATATTGATAAGGTAGACGCTACAATGGACGATATTCGTGACCAGATGGATGTTGCCAATGAGATTTCTGAAGCCATTTCTCGACCTGTTGGCATGGGTGAAGAATTAGACGAGGTAAATATTTTATAAAAAGGTATTCAGTTACACGATCGACTCATCGTTACTTATATTTGTAAAATAGGATGACTTATTAAACGAGTTGGAGGAATTGGAACAAGAAGAATTAGATGCAAAGATGTTGGAAACACCTTCACCGGTTGTGTCTGCACCCAACGTACCTCAAAGTTCGCCAGGTAAAAAAAAAAAAAAAAAAATCATGTGGTTTTTAAAACGTAATTTATTTATTTACATCATTTTATAGGTTATAAAAATGTGGTTGAAGAGGACGACGAAGAAGCTGAACTTCGAGCACTTCAAGCCAGTATTGCCATGTAAAATTGTTTGGATCGGTCTATCAATAAATTCATGTTGAATGGCCCGTTTTGGTGAATTTGTGATTTATATGGTGGTACCTGAACAAAATAATAGTAATAATAAATACCTCTCTTTTCTCTTTTTTTTTTTGTTTTTTGTTTTTTGTTTTTCTCTTTCTTTTTCTTCTCAAACATATTTAGAAAAATGAGTGATAGTCATGCATTAAATGTCGAGAACTTGGGAAAGCCCGTTAAATTAAATTATAATTATAAAAGCCTTTGCATTGAAGGTGCTTTGAATAGGAACAGAAGAGGTATAATCGAGAGAGAGAGAGAGAGATTTTTTTATTGTCGAGATGTTAACATCATTACAAAAAGTTAGATCATCTCGATCGTGTATCTGTATACCTACAAAAAATACAAATCCAACCATCATGTATGTTTCAAATAAACATATTCTGTATGCTACTTATAATACTCGAACCAACATGATTCAATTAAACGCATTGATTCCTGAACACCCAAACGACCCGGAGTCATTATTGTACCTTTCGAAATTTATGTATACCGTAAAAGATAACGAAAAGGAAAAGGCAATTCAATTTTGCCGTATCGTGATGAGCTCAGTATACCAAGGTACATACATAATAGCATAATTATTATATATAGCTGTTGGTGAAATTCTAAACATGAATTGTGTTATATAGATTTAATTGCTGAGAAACGACTTAAAATCCTAATTAATCCATTTGGTGGACAGTCTAAAGCCAAGGATATTTTTGATTTACAGGTAAAACCAGTTTTAGAAGCAGCCAAGTGCAAATTAGATATTCAATGTAAGGAGTGCTACACATAGAGAGAGAGAGAGAGAGAGAGAGAGAGAGAGAGAGAGAAAACCACATGAATATATAATCTGTATTTATAGTCACAGAACATCAAGGTCATGCTTTACAAGTTGCTCGAGATTTAGATATAAATGATTATGATGCTATAGTCACAGTGAGTGGTGATGGTGTCATTCATGAGGTCATTAATGGATTTTTACAAAGACAAGATGCTAGAGATGCCATTAAAAAGGTATCATTGGGTATCATTCCTGCAGGAACCAGTAACTCACTCAGTATCTCCATGTTGGGAGAAAAATTAGGATTTGATCCTATTCATACCTCACTTCAAATAATCAAAGGTCGTCCATTAGCTATGGACATTTGTTCTGTCACATACGAGGATCGTCGTTACTTTTCTTTTCTTTCTCATAGTTACGGTATTGCAGCCTATGCTGATTTAGCTACAGAACATATGCGTTGGATGGGTGATACTCGAACAGTAGTTGGATTATTACAGGAAATCTTTTCAAACAAGACATATCAATTAGAGGCATGGATTTTAATTGCAGAATCCAACAAGGAAAAAATAAAAGAAAACTGTAGAACAAGTCTAAAGGCTTCTGTTTGGAAACAAATCGATCCTTCTTCTACGGGTCCGGTGATCGATACCATTCCTCCACTTTCAGAACCTGTACCTGAAAATTGGACAAAAGTAGACGAGGATATTTCTTTTTTCTTGTCGAGTAAAGTGCCATTGTTAAACCGAGGCATGTTATCGCATCCCTGTGCTTCTCCTAATGATGGACTTATTGATTTATTGTTGGTACGGGGTGGTAAAGGTATTACGAAACAATTGAGTGTCTTTACCACTGTAGATACTGGTAAACACATAGATCTGAGCATAGTAAGTTACCTATTTTTCTATTATTACCTGTCATTTTTTTTTTTTTTAAAAAAAAAAAAAAAAAAAAAAAACTCTCATTAGGTTGAGTACTATAAAGTAAAAGCATTCCGTTTGAAACCTATTATTCGACCAGGTAAAAATGCATACGTTGCTATCGATGGTGAACATGCACCTGCCAAACCTTTTCAAGTAGAAGTACATCCATGTCTTGCTTCCATCTTGAGTCTAAACTCTAATTTTGCAACTCGAATTTAAAAAAAATAAAATAAAAATGCAAAGCCCGCCTAATAAGGCTGGACTGTCTTTTCTTTTCTTTTCTTTTTTTTTTTTTTTTTTTTTTTTTTTTCTTTTTTCTATTCCTTTTTTACTACTTAATTCAACAAGTATAAAATGCCTAAATTAACAACAAAGGCCACCAAGAAAATGGAGAGTGCCGAGGATATGAGAGCCTTTGGTCCTATTTTCAACAAAGATCTCGGTCAGCATATTTTAAAAAATCCCCTTGTTGCTCAAGGTATTGTCGACAAGGTAAGATCTACTCTCTTCTTATATATATACAAACGTCAAAAAAAAAAAAAATTGAAATGTAAGAATATACTTATTTGTGTCATTTAGGCAAACTTGAAAGGATCGGATACAGTTTTAGAAATTGGTCCTGGTACGGGTAACTTGACTGTCAGAATTCTTCAAGCCTGTAAAAAAGTAGTTGCTGTCGAAATGGATCCCCGTCTTGCAGCCGAATTACAAAAGCGAGTTCACGGAACGTAAGTCATCTTTTAAAGTAATATGAATGGGTTGTAAAAACTTATCTATCCTTTAAAATAGATCTGATCAAAAGAAACTTCATATTTTACTTGGTGATTTCATGAAGACTGAATTACCTTACTTTGATGTATGTATCAGTAATACCCCTTATCAAATTTCATCTGTACTTGTTTTCAAGTTATTAGCACATCGTCCTATGTTCCGTACAGCTATTCTCATGTTCCAACGTGAATTTGCTTTACGTCTTGTTGCCAAACCCGGAGATGAATTATACTGTCGTCTTTCAGTCAATGTACAATTATTAGCTAAAGTAGATCATGTGATGAAGGTCGGTAAGAACAATTTCAGACCTCCTCCCAAGGTTGAATCTTCTGTCGTTCGTCTTGAACCTAAAAATCCTCCCCCACCTGTCGATATCCAAGAATTTGATGGTTTATTACGTATTTTATTCACAAGAAAGCACAAGATTTTCCCTGCTAATTTCAAGCAAACAACTGTCATGAATATGTTGGAACAAAATTACAAGACTTATTGTTCTGCACATGAAATGATGGTTGAATCTGATTTCGATATTAAGACCAAGGTTTTAGATGTGATTGAATCGGTTGGTATGTCTGATATGCGTGCTGCAAAATGTGATTTAGATGATTTCCTCAAGTAAGTTTCTTTTCTTTTTTTTTTGTGAGTTTAATATAATAATCCTAACTCTCTCTCTTTTTTTTTTCCAGACTTTTGCTCGCTTTCAATAATGCCAACATTCATTTCTCTTAATTATCTCATCCTTCAAATCAGCATTTATTATTATTATTATTATTATTATTGTGGTTTCTCTCTCCTTTTTTTTTTTTTCATCATATCCTTGTAGACAAATTAATAAACACTTTTTTTTTTTCGAGTATTTTTTCTTGGTTGTGTGAATTTTTTTTTTTTTGTTAGTGCATGAATTTAGCAGTTGCATGAACCACCTGTCATATTATAACAAAAAATTTCAACATATATTTTATTCTTGATTAACAGAGTTACCGTTATATGTTTGTCTGTCATCATCCTTTTTAGACTTTGCAGTATTCTTGAGCGTATTGATGTTACTACTGCTAGTTGTCGTAGAGGAAGAAGTAGATTGATTTGTACCACCCAGTCTTTGCCCTGGTTCAGGTGCGGGAGTGGATGGGACCAAGTAAGAGGCTATTGAACTTACAGAATTATAGACAGTATCACCAGCAGAATAAAGATAATTTAACCATCCTCCTGATGATGTTGTCGAAGAAGAAGATCCGCCATAAGCTGAAGTAACGTTTTTGATCGGTTTCATGATTAAAGTACCACTAGGACATAGCTTTAAGTCTAACAATGTACGTTGCTCGTCTCCAATGTCAAAATTACGATTAGGAAATTGCGCAAATAATTTAAATGGCATATCGCCATCTGTTCTTGACTAAGGGAAGATAAATGTTGGATTATGAATGAAATTATTCATCATCGTACTAAACGCTTTACTTACTTTATCAATCCATTGAGACACAGTAGCAAGTGTATCGGAAGCTATAATAATAACAAGAGTTAAAATTAAAGTGTATTTTTACAATGTATACTTCTGTATACTTACATGAAAAGCTATGCCTTAAACTTGACCCATCCAATTGTTTAATATTTAAATTTGAATGATCATAAAAACTAATAAGAATATCTCCATCAGTCTCTTTTTTTAAAAAAAATTTTAAACCTATCATAATTTTACCTAGTAGTAGAGGAGGAAGAAGTTGAAGGAACTTCTCGTGTTGTTTGTTCATTCTCTTGTTGTCTTTGTTTTTCAGGTTTTCTAGCAGCTATTTGATTTGCTCGATCAATTGCGATTTGTTCCTTCACTTTTTTCTTGTATTCTTCCTCTGCTTTTTTCTCTCGTCTCATTTTTTCCATGTAAAGTTTATTTTGCTTTTCTTGTAAATTTTGTTGAGTTTCTTGTGCCAACTTGCCTTCCTCTCTTCTCTTTATTTCTCTCTCGCGTGCTTGCTAATAGCAGAGGATATTAATGGAGTTTTTTTTTTTTTTATCAAAAAGTCGTAAACATACCGCTTTTTCTTCTTCTGCACGTTTCTTTCTTAATTGCTCTAATTTCTCTTTGGCACTGCTGCTACTGTTATTACTGTTATTGATAAATCGATTTAATTTTTTTTTTTTTTTTTTTTTTATTGGGAAGGGAGGACAAGACAGAATCTTACATTTTGGGACAGAGTGTTTCAATCTTTTGGATAATATCTTGACTTGTCAGATCTTGTATACCAAAATCTTTTATCGTTCCTTGTCTATCAATAAAAAAAATAAATAACAATTTCCTTTTTTCTTTATCACATTGTAATGCTTACAAAATAAAATATACAACAGGTACTTGCGAGATGGGATCTATATAACATTAATCTCAAGTTCTTTTTTTTTTGTAAAAAAAAAAAAAAAAAAAAAAAAAAAAATCTTACATAATTGACCAAACATAGTAGCATGTTCAGAATCCTTGGACATTTTAAGTGCAACAGTCTTTTGTTTCATAACGGAAATAAGCTATTATGAGAGTGAAGATGGTCAGTATGCCTGATAAAAGTTTTTTAAAAAAAAAAGACATGTACTTTTTCATCGTTTAACGTTGTTTCAAGTTGTTGACTATTTTCTGAGTCATCTAGAATGCCTCACAAAAGTTAATACTGCAAAAAGTCTGCGTTGCTTTATGACTCTTTTGTTTTTTTACCGTATATAAAGACTAGGAAAACCAAGTTCTTTTGGGTAACTGTGCTGACAGCTTCAGCAATAGGGCCTTTGAACCAAACGTCAGACATGTATTGAAATGAAGACAAAGTTTAGCACAAAAGCGAGAAAAAATAAATAAAAAAGGTTCGTGGTAGCACTGACATTAAAAAAATATACAAATGAAAAAGCCACAGGGGTTATGAATACTTTTTTAATTTTTTTTTTTATTATTATAATATAAAGAAATAAACAAATAGAGAAAAAGCCTGTAAATTGAAAAAAAAAAAAGAAATGAATTAATAAATAAATTATAAAATAGAAAATCAATTTTCATTTTAATATTCTTTCAAGAGTTTCAGTTTTTTTAATGTTTCGCTATCATCATAGGAGCTTGCGCCCCATATATGCGTGGTGGTGCATGATAATTATTGAAACCATTTATATCATCACTTAAAAATGAAAGAATAAAAAAATGAAAAGTTTAAAAAGTTAAACTTACCAATCAAGACTTTCACACTTTTTGACAGCACAACTTCTTTGAGAATAGAGAAACTATTTTACAAAACTGAAATAATAAAGTTAGAATAAAAATTTCAAAATTGACATAATCAAATTTTAAAAAAAAAAAACATGTTCGTTCATATTTCAGTAATAAATATAAATGTTCTCTTTCATATTTTTTCAGAGAGATTCCCATTTTATACAATCATCTTTATATGAACTTGATGTTTAAATTATACTTTTTTTTTTTTTTTTTTTTTGGTACTTACAAGTTGTGTTGATAAAGTTAAAAAAAAAAGGTTTGAATTGAAATCGCTTAACAATTCTATTTAAACCTTTTTCAATAAAAAAATTTTTTGTTTGACAGTCGAAACTTACAAAAAGATTTTGGCTCATGTGACTTGTAAATTAAATCAATTTGATTGGTAACTAAGGACTGTCGAAATTTTTTGCTGTGGGATGATCGTCCGAATTTAGGGGCAGAGAGAGAGGGGGGAGGGGGGGGGAGACAAATGGTCAATTGGAGCACAAATGGCTGCTTATGGATTTTAGTTTCACAAAGAAAAAAAGGGCTTTTTTTTCATTATATTTTGGTTCCGGCCTTTTTTTTTTTTTTTTTTTTTTTTTCTTTCTTAATATTCCCTTTAATAAAAATAAAAAATAAAAAAAAAAAAATGTCCTCAGATACAATATGTGCGCCACCACCAACACATTTTTCACCAGGTTTACATTATAGTAGTAATAGTAGTAGCAATAATAGTAGTCAAACCGAAATAACACAAGCCTTTACAGTACCCGATAACTTTCAATTGGCATCAACAGAAAAGCATGTAACACCCAAATCAAATTCTTGGTTTAATACAACCGCCTTTAAACCAAACAGCAATGGTATTCGTAGAGTTGCTTCTGCTCCTAATGCCAACCATATTCAACCTTTATCAAAACCTTCTTCTTTACAATTTATTCAAACAGACGAAGAGAAATTTGAACGATGGAAATTATGTAGAAGAACCTATTCTTCCGCAAGTATTAAAGTAAAACAAGTAGAAGTAGGTCCATCTAGTTTTGTCAAAGTACGCATGTTAGGCAAAGGTGATGTTGGTAAAGTGTACATGGTTAGACAAAAGGGAACTGATAAACTATTTGCCATGAAAGGTACAGTACTTTTATTCGACATGTAAAAAAAAAAAAAAAAAAGATTTTATTAAACCCTTTTATCAAAAAGTTTTATCGAAGAAAGAAATGATTAAACGAAATAAGATCAAACGCGCTTTAGCAGAACAAGAGATATTAATGACTTCAAATCATCCATTTATTGTTTCATTATACCATTGCTTTCAAAGTCAAGATTATCTTTATTTTGTAATGGAATATTGTATGGGTGGTGAATTCTTTCGAGGTAAAAATAATATATATATTTTTGCATAAAAATACTCATAAACTTATTATTGTAGCTTTACAACTGAGACCAGGAAAATGTTTAAATGAAGAAGGCGCAAAATTCTATGCAGCTGAAGTCATTGCAGCACTTGAGTATCTTCATCTTCAAGGTCATATATACCGTGATCTTAAACCAGAAAGTAAATATATATTTATAATTTGATTGAAAATAGTAACTAATTATTTATTTAGATATTTTGTTACATCAAAGTGGACATATTATGTTGACTGATTTTGATCTTAGTAAAGGCTCAAGTCCACCTGGTAGGCCTGGTGTGGTAAAATCAAAATCTCCTAATCAAGTAAGTAATCATAATAACTTTTATATATATATATATATATAATTCATTGACTTACATATATAAAGCCTCCTTCAATTGATACCAAGAGTTGTGTAGATGGTCTTCGTACGAATAGTTTTGTTGGTACAGAAGAATATATTGCACCTGAAGTTATTAAAGGTTGTGGTCATACTAGTTCAGTTGATTGGTGGACATTAGGTATTCTTATCTATGAAATGCTGGTAAAAAGGATTCATATTAAATATTTTATTATATAAATTTTTATTAATAACTTATATATATATATAGTATGGTACTACACCATTCAAAGGGGCTGGACGTAATGATACATTTGCTAAAATTCTTCATATTGATATAAACTTTCCTCATCAACCAGAACCTTATCTTTGTAACATCAGTAGTAATGGAAAAAACTTAATTCGTAAACTATTACATAAAGATGAAAATTATCGCCTTGGATCCCGTGCAGGCGCGGCAGATGTCAAACATCACCCTTTCTTTAAAAACATCAATTTCGCTTTATTAAGAAACATGACTCCACCTATTATACCGGCTATTGCTAAACCTAATGGAATTGATGCTATTAACTTTAGAAAAATTCAAGAAAGTACAAGTTTAGACTTGGAAGCAGATGGTTTAAAAGTAATGGCTGAAATCGAAAAATCAAATCCATTTGAGAAATTTGACTCTCGTAAGTTTTTTTATTTATTTGTTTATTCTTTACTAAATAACCCCTTTAGTTACTTTATATCATACAGGTGATTCGGATTCAGAAAATGAAAATTAATTTAAAAAATACCCAAACACACACACGCACACACACACACACACACACACACGCTCATAATAATTTCATATAAAATACCTTTTAATAATACTAATAATGCTAATAAATATAAACAAACAAACAATACTTTGTTTATTCATCTTTCTTCTCTCTTTTTTTTTTAATAATGTCCTGATCATCCATTACTTCTTTTTGACACTTGAATCTTCTTCACTAAAACAATATTATTTTCCGTATCACTTTAGTAACAGCATAAACCTAATAAGCAAGCCTTCATTTAGTTATTCTAGACCGCACTTAAAAAAGTAACACCATTTTGATCATCTTCAGCCCGCAGTTCGATCAAATGACTCACATTATTTCCTTTTTCTCTCTCCCACGTTTTACTGTATTTTTAGTGACACTCACAAACGAGAAGAAATTGTTTTTTTTTTGTATTTTTAAAGTCAAACGTATCTTACTACTTTCTATGAATTAGTTATTAATATTCATCTAATAAAAAAAAAGGGGGGGGGGGAGGAGGGGGATATCCTTCCTTCTTACCTGATTATATTTTTTAGATGGATTTACGCACGTCCGTGCATTATACGAGCTTATTACTCAATAAAAACCGTTAAACACGTTTGCTTTCACTTAAAAGTGTACCGTGTTCACTATACGGCGATCATCTTAATTTTTTGAAGTAAATTGTGAAGGCAGGTCTTCTCCTTTTTTTTTCAAACTATGTATGTAGACATGGAAATTTCAGCATGCATTCATGTATTGGCTCCATAGTATTGAACAGTTTTTGCAATCTAACCTCGTTCCATTTGCAAGTTTCTGTTTTTTTTCCCCGAGTTCTTGGTCTAATTTAACTCATGATATCTTGATCCTTCAAAGTGATACAAAGGCTGTAAATAAATTTGTTCAGAAGTATACAAGACATAAGGGATGCTTTGGAGCATATTGGTAATGTTGGTATTCCTGTTGATATTCGTTCCATTACAACTTCTTGATAATTAAATGTATAGTATGTATGAATAACCCTCAACCCTTTCCAAAGAGAACTGGGTTTTTAGACGTGTTTTTTTTAAAATTATAAAACAAGAAATAAAAAACAACATAAAAAAGACTGACTTCAGTTTTATGGTTTTTATTACTTGGTTAGAAACGTTGTTTCTATTCAACTATAGCATACCCACAGGAAAATCCGGGTTTAAAAAAAATTATGAGAATTTTAATAATGCATATTATTCGAAGTAAATGGAAATGCCATAACGTTACAATTGGTTCAGAGCAGACACGAAAAACTTAAAAAACTAAAATATAGCCACACCTATTTTATTCAATAAAACGCTATCAAGTTACTATGATTAATTATAATAATCGGTAATACAGTATTGTTGACATAGATATACATGAACTGGTGAAATGAGCTACGTAGCGGACTAACCAAATGTAAAATGTACATCTCCTCGTCTTCTGTTCTCTCACATCGACGAATCTTATCAGAAGAAGAATAAGTAAAACTTTGACTTTTCTTATATAGCTACCTGTAGTATCGAGAAAAATCATTTTTTAGTAACAAAAACTGTGTGCCTTTTACCTATAGTATTTACTTATGGTATAAGTATTTGCTATATATTCAAAATTCATAAAAACAAGCACTTTTGGAATTTTATGTAGTAGCAATATAAAGCTATCAAATATGTGGTTAACATATCAGTTCCATTTTCAAAGCATTGGTAGTGTACTTGGTATTCTCTGTATAGTAAAATGTTCCTTAAATAAGCTCGCTTTTATAGAAAATAGAGTCAATTTTTGAGAAGAAGTGTGGGTTCTTTTACGGAAGCTAATGGTGGATACAAAAAATTTAAAGCATTTTAGTATACCTAAGCATATTGTATTATATTAGCTTTTTTCTCAAAATTTACATACTTCATCAATTACCACTCATCAAAATAATTTCATAAGCTAAATTATGCATTAAAACGAATATTATTCTATACGCTCACATGAGTTTTAGCCAACTGAAAACGAAATAAATTGCGTCCTCCACTGGAACATTAACGACTATATGTCCAATATTTTCACATTACTTTTTCCAAGATACCGCCAAAAGACATTAAGTACAATCTATCCTATAATAAATTGAATAATAATAAAGGTCAGAAATTGAAAAATATGGACAAAGAGCTAAAAAAAAAAAAAAAAAAAAAAAAAAAAATTAAGAATCAAACAATGAACAATTACATTGCAACGAGATATATGACTGATTTAGGGTTAAGTGACCCCACTTACTCTTATTTTTGACGGTCTGGATCTTACTTTTTTTTTTTTTTTTTTTTAAGTATAGACCTAATTTTTTTTTATATGTGTTGACAACATTTATTTTATTTGTTTAGATACAAAATAAACTTGATTTATTCTAGATCAAATCTTATTTTTTTTTTTTTCCTCTTTCTTTAAACAATTTTTTCCAGTGAAATAAAATAAAAAAAAAACATTATTTTGTAAAAAAAAAAAAAAAGCTATTTTAAAAATGACATTAGGCAACGTAATTTTAGCCGATGTTTTTCATAACTGCATTGAACAATACGGTACTAACTCCATCAACATAATCGAAGAATGTCTTCGAGAAAATAATATAGAAATAGGACACTATAATGGCATACTCTACTTGGGTCTACGGGATAAAGATGGTACGTTTGTAGCTAGCCACAACGGAATTCCAATGCGCCAGTTAGAACTAAATAGTTCGGGTGCCCTTTCTGAGACAACAATTATTAAGAACGAAGAAGTTAAATATGATCTTCCTACTTCTTCTTTTCCTGATAAAAGAGCTGCCGCCGATATTCCTGTTTATCCAGTTATTTTATCTACCGCTTCTCCTATTACTTTGACCACTGATTCTTCCACTACTACTTCAAACACTAATCTTACTATGAATTTAATCACTGATACGACAGGTATTCCGACTACTACTACTACTACTACTACTGATAATTCCCTTATAATAATTCCAAAGGGATTAGAAACTCGATTATACAAGACATGGGTCTCCCGACTCTTGAGGCAAGCCAGCCGTGACTTAAAAGGGGTTTTATTTCATAAGATGGACAGGGTTGTTACCAGGTCTCTATTTTCACGGGAATACTTCAATGCTCGATTAAGCAAGATAAATTACAGTCAAGAAATGATTAATTATCTTGTGGGTATCAGACAGCTCCTTGAAGGTATAAGAAAATCCCCCCATACTTGCCGTATTTATTTGTGGTATAATTTTCTTTTGTATAAAAAGCTCATTGAAACCATGTCAGTTCCCGAAGCCCGTGGGCTAATGTTGGAACTAGGGGCGGATCGAGATTCATTTGCTCGTGATGTTGGGCGTGGTCAACGACTTGATTCTATCTTTCAATTATTTGGCATGTCGGGAATACTTTGTGTAGAACTGTTTCCTTTACTTGTCTTTAGTTATACGGCATCAGACTTTAAAAGATATTTGAAATTTTTAGAGCAAAGTAGAATTTTTCCTAGTCTTGATATCCAGTCAGATATGCTCAACTATCTTTCCTTGGAAGTTCCTGCCCGAATTAGCTTACTAAGATAAAATAAAGTTTCATCCATTTTGCACAGATAACGAGTATCTAATTTGTTTTTTTTTGTCATGTGTAAAAACTAGTTTTTTTTTTTTTTCTTTTTTAGATCAAAATAGGCATCAGAAAGATTGCCACAGAGTAAGTGCTAAATTCTTTCTTTTGAATAAATCGGCCCCATGATAAAGCTGTCACCTCTCATGGAGCCTCAAGAATATTTTCGGAAAGAACATTCCGTTTCTTTTTACTCTGACAGCTTATATTTGAAAAAAAAAAAAAAAAAATTGCGTCATAAATGGGTATACATCATCAACCTGTATATAAAGATGAAATGTAAAAATTGAGAATTACGATAAAGTTCCCTAACGATTATTTGATTGTACTCTCTTTTTTATGATATAGATCCATTATGGAAACAATAAGACACTACATCAACAATATAATAAACTATATATTATTTCACAAAAAAAATCAGAAGGGCAAATTTATTTCTCATGTATGACTTTTTCAGTTTGATTATTGTTTTTTTATAGAGTTGTCGTTTTTCAAGGAAGTTGCTTTTTTTTTTTTTATTGTTCAAAAGTTGTTATGCTGTACCTCCAAACAATAGATTGTATTCAAAAATTTTCTATCACATTTTTAGTTTTATAGTAATTTGTAAGCATTATTTATGCTCATGACATTTTATCTAAAAAGCGAGAAAAAATGACATAAAGCAAAATGAAACTTTTTATTTTTTTTTGATTCCGCTGTGAGTACGTGTATGTATACATATTAAATATATATATATACTCGGGGAACCGTAAGTGTTTAATTTTCTTTAGAAAAGAATAATAAATTAATAAATTAAGAATCAATTAAGCTAGTTTTAGTTATCATGTCAATAGAAAGTCGAGATGATAAGTAAAAGGAAAGGAACCAAATAATTTAGATTAAGAAAAGTCGGTAAACTGAAGATTATACAAATTGGGAATAATTAATAACACATGTGTTTCTTTATGTAAGACGATTTTTTTTTTACATAATACGTCAAAAAGAAGTATCTATAAAAGCAAAAATAAAATAAAATAAAGATATTCTTTTTTTACCTCATTCAATATTGCATCTCTACGCAATTACCACTATTATGTTTCTTGTTAAATCATTGGGTCTTTTGCTGTGCTTGCTCATTACTTTGGTAAATGCTGGAAATACAGTGATTGGTTACTTTCCAAACTGTAAGTGTTTTATTATATATTAACAATAGAAAAAAAGAAGGTACTAATTACCATCTCTCTCTCTCACTCTCTTTAAAAGGGCTTTATGCTAAATATCCAGGTAAGTTATTTTGATCCCGCATACATTTATAAACTAGTTATCTCGCTAAATACTTTTTTTTTCTCTAATTAGTTTCAAGTATTCCATTCTCTAAATACACTCATATCCATTATGCATTTGCTATTATGACAGAAGGAAACACACCTAAATGGACTGATGATGCTAATACGGAAACTCAATTGACTGATCTGGTTTCGAATGCACATACATCAAATACTAAAGTTCTTATTTCTGTTGGAGGCTGGTCCGGTAGCATTACTTTCAGGTACATTAAAATATAACAATTGAGTATATATAAATGATGTATATTAACTTTAAATTATAGTTCAATGGCAAGTAGTGCTCCTAACAGAAAAGAATTTATTCAATGGAATGTTGATCAAATTAAAAAGTAAGCTGTTTTCGGTAAATGTATGAGCCAAAAAATGAACCAACTAACAAATTATATTATAGATATAATACAGATGGTGTAGATATAGGTATAATACATTATAATGATCAATCATAACAAATATATCTATGTATTCACACAAAATTTTTTTTTATAAAATAATAGACTGGGAATATCCTGGTAGACAAGGTGCTGGTTGTAACGTTTTTGATGGATCTGATATCACTAATTATGCCATTTTACTCCAAGAATTAAGAGATACACTTGATCAAGAATTTGAAAAAGGGTCCAAGGAAATTTCTATTGCTGGAGATACTATTGGATTCTCTGGTACTTCTGCTGATATTACATCAATTGGGCAATCCGTAACAAGAGTGAATATGATGACATATGATATTAACGGTGCATGGAACCCTCAAACTGGGCCTAACGCTCCATTGCAGACATCTAAGGGCGCTAGCTTTAGTTCAGCTATTGATACTTGGACAAGCTTGGGTGTACCAGCTAATAAATTAACAGGTGGTTTAGCTTTTTACGGAAGATCGACAAGTAAGTTTTATTTCTTAATTGGATATATGTATATCTTTTTTTTTTATATTTACATTTATATTTCAACACATTTTATTTTACAATAGCTGCTAAAGGAGATATGTCAGACGGTAACATGTATCAAGATCAAGTACAAGGTGCCCCACCCAAAGGAGATTCAAATGATGCACCTTACCAAGATCCTTTTTGTGCTAAAGACCCAGGTGGTTTATCTGGTATTTGGAGCTTTAATAATATGATGTCTGAAGGATTACTTGATACACCTTTAACTGCAAAGGAACCATGGGTACGTTACTGGGATGAAGCGTCTTCTACTCCTTGGTTGTTTAATCCTCAAACTAAGGTCTTTATTTCTTATGATGATCCAAAATCAATTGGTATTAAAGCAAATGAAGCAAAGTCAAGAGGGTTAGATGGTATTATGATCTGGTCCGTTAATCAAGATACTTCTAATAACGATTTGTTGAGTGCTACCGGTTTCTAATTATTATTATTATTATTTTTTTTTTTTGCGTGTCACCAAATAAATAAATATCATAAAAATCAAAAGGGCGGCCAATAAAAAAATTCAATGGTCGGTTTTAAAATACTTCAATAGGCGGTTTTTTAAAAACCCAAAAGGGCGGTTTTCATTTTTTCAATAGGCGGTTTTTAATTGGAACGACTGTATATCCCTTTTCTTTCTCTTTTTTTTTTTTTTTTTTTTTTTTTTTTTTTTGTTATTGTTGGTTACTATGTTTACTAATAGTTGTGAACCTACTTTACCAAAACCAGTTTATAATTCTAATAACGCTAGACATATTGACACAAGTACTTTGATAAATAACACTAGCTCATCTACTATTAATTCCCCATTACAAATCTCGACAACACCAACCATCATGACAGGTAAAATAAAAAAGAAGCATTAAAATAGTGACGCAATGATTTTTTTTTTTTACTTGTGCTTTTTTCCTTTTTTTATTGTTTACTTTTTTTTTTATTATTATTATTTATTTATTCTACCTCCTCTTCTTAAACTGACCACATTCAAAGACATTCATTCAACTATAAAGAATAATAATGCCATGAATACGAAGGCTCATGCGACAACTATAGATATAAAACAGAGATTACCAGTAAAATCGATAAGAGTGGAAAGAGATTACTCACTTGGAGATGGTATTACTCGATTCCGAACTGAATACCCAGTAGAGCTTGACGGCAAGGTAAAAAAAAAAAAAAAGAGAGACAACAAAGAAATGAACGTAGTAAATAATTTATATGAATTAGATTACACCAGAAGAATTTTCTCATACGATTACAGAAATTAATAAAATAATGGATTATGCAGATAGATTATCTTGGAAAATTGTGCTTGAAAATATCATGGAGACATTAACGATTTATGTTTGGCCAATATTTTTTTCGACGCATTATCAAAGGACAGTAAAGAAGTTACTTTCATTTATTGAAGCGGAAAATACGAATATTTATTACCCTCATTCGTTATCTATATCAGATCCAGTAAAAGCAGCATTTCTCTTTGTAAGTTGTCTACATAAATCTTGATTCAACTAGTATATATATATATTAAACCTTTTTATTTATAGATTGAAATTAACTTTTATGATTGATTTTCTCTATCTGTCTCTCTCCCTTCTCGTACATCAAACATCATACCCTTTTCTTTTTTACGCTCTCTTTTGTAGCATATATTTTACATACATAATAATAATACTAATATACACACCATTAAACTTTTTTACTTACTATTTTTAAAGCATGATACTATCTAAAGGGGAAAAATGTAAAGATGAAATACATTAAAAATAACTTTATTTTTTGAGATTTACATATAGTTCCAGTTTAAATATGTATATACGAGGAGTTTTTGGGCACCAACCTTGTTCGAGGAGATCCCATAAAACCTTGGACTTTGAAAAGTAGTTTAAAAGGGAGAATGACTAAAAATAAAAAATAAAAAAAAAAAAAGCACGATAAAATAGCAAAACGTATCACTGTAAAATTTGAACAAATTCCACACCTTTTATCATCCTGCGGCACTTTTGTAAGCCGAATCACTTTCTCACAGAAACAAAGCATTTAGAAGATATGGTTCATTCAATTCAGCCCATGCTCATATAAAAAGAAGATCTTCTTTTTCTCACACGATTTATTAAACGAGAATCAAAAACCAGTAGTTGTTGGATGAACTGGAAGTGAACAACAACAAAGCCGATATAAATCCAGATAACACAAACCTATACAAAAGTAGCATCAACAGCAGCATTTTCCTTCGGTCATTTAAAACTATATCCATGTTAAGATATCATAACATGAGGGTATAAATATAAAAATATATTTTTAAATGTTATACAGCAAATCAATGAAGCTGAGATCAACCATAAAAGCCTGAAACTAGTATTCCAAAAAGCGATAATGCTCTTTAATTCAAACAGTCGGTACATAGAAATAATGAATTGGAAAAGAATGTTATGAAAATGGGAAGAAGAATGAATATTTCTGCGCCTAATTACCACACCAGCAAGTTTAAAGAGAGCCTAATAAAGAAAACTAATTTATAATACCTATTGCCTCACAATACCGTTTTTTTTTTTTTATTATTATTATTTTTATATAAACAATAAATATTGATAGCGCCGAGTTTATAAAGGAGGAGTGTAACATTAGCATCAAAGTCGTTGATAAGTACTCTCTTGCTAGAAACGATGATACATAAAACTCTTGATACTCGCGTTGAGTGGGTTAAGAAATGGATTGATGTGAAGGGGTTGAAAATTGTGTATTCGTTGATGAGTCAGTATTCGACATTCATACGCGTCGTAGCCGTAGTTGGTCTCTGCACGTGGTGGAAAAGCAGTTACCACTAGAGCTACTTACTTCACATACCATTTTTGGCTCTATATCAACTGTTGGAGTTGTTAACGTGAGCATGAGGGGATCAGGAAATATAAAAAAGAGAAAAGCGCCCGAAAATAAAATATCTGTTCCTAGTGATACCACTGGTGAGAGAGCATAGCGACACTATATGGATATATTATATGGATTGAGTTTCCAGAAATGAAGGGATATTATATTATTATATGGACCATGCCCCAATCTACGTCCCCGGTGTAGCTCTAAATTGGGGCTATGTACTAGTGAAGCGTAATAAACTTATTATAAAAAGACATTGAAACGCTTACTTCGAGAATTATTGAAGCTATCGAAGCTATGTCAGTTAATTATACTAAAAAATATTATTAGCCAGTTTGACAACTGCCGTAATAAGGATGCTATATAATATACAATAATTTCATCAAAGACCAATAACGAGAACTAGACCGTGTCTAAAAAAATTCTACTGTTCAAATTAAAAATGAAAATTAGTCGTAAAAAAGGTTATGGTAATGCTAAATGTGGCATTTCATAACTTTTTCCTTCCGCCGCCATGATTTGTGTTACATTTTTTGTTTGTGTACATAAAAAAATGGCTGGTGAAAAAAAGAGTTAGAATGGCTGTAGTAGTATGTGTAAAGAAATGCAAGTTAAATAAAACGTTTCAATTAAGGTTAAAAAGTCTTTTTTTTTTATATATATATATATAATCATTTATATAATCAAACACTTGTAAATAAATGTATATTTATTCTATTTTTAACAAAAAGGTGGTATCCAAACATAGAAACTCCTTTTTAACCCCTCTTTTTCTTTTACCTCTCAATCTCTTATAAATACCTATCATCTTTCTTTCGTATTTTATATCTTTTTTTCTTCTTCTTCTACTTTTCTTATTTTTTTATTTTGTAAATAAATACTATAAAGAATTATGTCATTACAAGATATTTCTATTGATTTGGACGATCTTTCATTTGAAATCCCTCGTCGTCCCGCTAATAATAATTTTGATGGCTCAATTTATAAAGAAGTTGTACCACCAGCGATCACTATTCAAAGAGGTTTGTATATAATAATAAAAGAGGGGGGGCCTTAACTAAATCAGTGCAGATTTTGTATTCAACTAAAATATTTATTATCCTTTTTTTTTTTTTTTTTTATCTATCTATAGCTGTAAAGAATCGTAATAGACGTTGTATGCCTAGTGACGATGAAGAAAGTGATGAAGAAGATGATGAAGATGATCAAAGTATTTTAAGCACTGAAGAAAATGGATTAAGCCCTGCACCTCGTGTTCAATCTGCAGTGAGATCAAGTACTACTCCTGTAGCTGTAGCTGTAACTGTGCCAGCCAAAAAACCTACTCGTAAGAGTCAACCTTTACCGAGTGATGATGAAGATTCAGAAGGTAAATATTTATAATATGTTATTCGTTTTATTTGTTTATATATTAATATATATATATATATATATATATATATATAGATGACGAGGAAGATGATGATGAGGAAGAAGAAAGAAATCAGAATAATGTATCCAGAAAGCATAATCAAAAAAATATTATGCAGCATTCTGCATATCAACCTGTGCAACCTAATACAGTAGAAGATGTAGAAGAAGAGGATGATGATGATGATGATAACGAGGCTTTATTAGCAAATCGAGATCCAAATGCTGGTCCCATTTTAACACTAGTAGAAGGTAGTCACTTACAACAACTTCATCAAATGCAACAATATCATCAAGCAAAATTAGCTTTATTTCAAAACCAAATCCAACCATCAAAATCAAACCCTTCAAATTCAAGACGTCAACAACATGGTGCTGGAGCTAGAACTATGTCTGGTATGGATTTATTAGTTCAATTAGAACAAGAAAAGGCAGATGCCAAAAGAATAAAACCAAAGGTAGTACATAAGCTTGAAGGTCTACTTGGTAGATTACCAGAACCTGGTTCACATAACATTAGTTTTCAACAAGTACAACAGCAGCAGCAGCAGCAACAGCAAAGAACAATGCAAAATCAACATCAACAACAACATTATTATCAGCAACAGCAACAACAAAGAGGTTATCTTGATCCAAATATTCAACATCAACTTCAACTTCAACAATTTCAACAACAACAGCAACAACAACAACAACATCAACAACAACAGCAACAACAGCAACAATTTCAACAGCAGCAACAACAACAACAACAGCAGCAGCAGCAGCAGCAGCAACAATTTCAACAACAACAACAGCAGCAACAATTGCAATTACAACAACAAGCATATCATTATAGCAATACTAGATCACCTTCACCCATTCATCATAGATCATTATCACCTAATCCTCATATTAGATCACCTTCACCTAATGCACGAAACCAACCAAACACTATTAACACCACCAACAATAGAAACAATCGTATCCATAATTAATTATAATTCATTAAAGTAATAATAATAATAATAATAATAATAAAAATACAAGTAATAATAATAATAGTAATATATATATATATATACATATATATATATATTTCTTATAAAAGATAGGCTGGTTGACATAATTCATTAAAACAACCAGAACAATCTTCAAATGATTTAGCACAACCACAACCACATAATAAAATTCCATCTTGAGATAAAACAGAAGTTGGATGATCCATTTCTGAAGCTGTGTTATTGTTAGAGCAGATGGCTGCAATGGATAATCTTCTATTATTATTCAGATTATCAAATCCAATATAAACATCCTTTTTTCCTTCCTTCATGGCTCTAGAAGGATGTGCATCACATCCAATACAAGCACATGAGTCTCCACATCGACATGTCACAACTCGAATCGTTTCTCCTTGTTGGTTTTTAGAAGGTGGTCCACAGCATGATGACGGTGGTGGTATATTAGGTAATGGAACTGTTTCAACTGGTTTTTTACAACAGCTATTATTATTTTTAGGTAATGGTATGGTTTCCATAGTAGCGGAATTTTTTTTGTTACTACCGCAACAACTTGTCCGTGCTGTATTAGGTAATTGAACAGGTTCTTCTGTTGTTGCTTCTACTACGACTATTGTTGTTGTGGTTGTTGGTTTTTTACTACTACAGCAATTCGTTGGTATGATATTTTCATTTGTTGATTGTTTTGGTGCTATCGGTCGTAAGGCATCCGATCTTGTCTTTTTCTTGAATACGATAGTAACGTCCTTTTTCTTTTTTATTTTTTTACCTATGAATATATGTACTCGGTCTCTTAGTTTGGATTAATTTTAGGATAAACTTGGGCTCAAACTTACTTTGATCTTCACAATCGCACTTGACGTGAAGTTGTCTTACGATTCGAAGCTCTCTACATCGTTTACATTGTGTAGAAGGTCTTCCTTTCTTTTTTATAGGTATTAATTGACGTTCAGTATGTTTACAATGTGTTGCACGGTGACCCTAAACATTTTTTTTTGAGTTAGTTTTTTTTTTTTTTTTTTTTTTTTTTTGACCTGTCATTCCAATTACTTTCTTCTTACTTTGATACAAGTTTCTATCGTAAAATAAGAGTATAAGTATATTTTTATTGTTCAAAGAGAGGGTTGATATTGTTATTTACCACATGCCCATTTTTCTCCATTAATTAACATATTTTGCTTTTTGAAAAATAGAAGAAAAAAAAAAGTAACGTAAAATTCTCATTCGACTCTTTTTTTTTTTTAAAAAAATCGGGATATCAATTTCATCAGTAAGAAAAAAAAAATAGATTGTAGGTATAGTAGATCCCCTTTACACTACTAATAAATGACCATTGTATTTTTCATTCTAACTATATGGATATCCTACTGATAGTCTCTTAATTAAGAATTGGCAAAGTATTGTTGGATATGTACGCACGAGAACTTTTTTGGCCAGTTCCCATGTAAACCGGGTATACGTCTTCTCGAGAATAAAAAGAAATGTGATTACATAAAAAGTCACCTGGTAGACACAAAGTTTAATCATACAATTTATACTGTGTTGCAAATTGAAGGAGGATTAAAACACTGATATTATACACATAAACGTCACACGCTATGATGCGACTGAGAATTACGCGTTAATAAAAAAATGAGAAAAAAATTTTTTTTTTGCTTTCTTTCTCCCAAAGACTTTTATTAACATGAAATACTACATTTTAGCTCTTATAGCAATTTTATTTTCTTTGAATTTCCATCTTGGACTATTATCAATAAACATTACGCTAAAAAAAAAAAAAAACGCATGGCATTTATCACAAAAAATTGATCCTAGCTACTATTACAACAAATGCGAAATTTGTCAAAAAAAAATATTGGATACAAAAATTGCATATCATTCATTTGTACATATTTCATACTAAATTTAGTACGATAAAGTTAACTGACAGAATGGAGTTCTATATTTTATCTTATACTGAAACAACAACAACTATGAAACGAGAGATTCCTTCTGACTTTGTCCCATATCCAATCAAGTCTTGATCATTTCACGATACAAAGAATCATCCGTACTAAAAAAAGACGAGAAGCAGATGAAACACATCATGATTTTATTAATACATGTCTTGACAATGGTAACCAATTTGTTGCTATCTCAAAAAAACATAATGAACAATGGGATACATTGGTTCAAAAATGGATTGAACGTTACCAAACGCACTTGGATTCAGATAAAGATTTAAATGAACATGATAAGATAGTATTGCGCGAATTATACATCCGTTTCGATTGGATTTCTCATTTATATGAACTTGGGAGATTGTTAACTAAGCAGTTAAAAGAAATACCTAGTTTAAGTCTCTCAAATTTCATGAGAAAAGATTACCCTGCCGAATTTAGCACATTATACGAATACTATGAGAGTATTCATGATACATTGATTGACAGCACTTTATACCTGATAAAAGATAATCTCGAACAGATAGTTAGCCTTAGAGTTTATGTCGGCTCTAAATAAATCTTTCCTTCTTATTGTAGGAAATAATCGATCTGTTAGCTTTGTCCATGACCAATCATTACCCAATGACATGTCACATAAAAGTAATATAGTCATGGTCATTGCTAGCAAAAGATTTAAAAAGTTAAAAAATAATCTTAATGAGCTTTGGTACAATGTTCCTAAAAGCTCATTAAAGTTATATTTTACTGAACCTACTGCATGGGGAAAGTTCTTGACATATTTAATTGAACTTTATGCTTGGATTAAAGACTCAATTCAAGGAGAAAGAAGAAAATTGGATAGGCTTTTGTATACCCCATTATTTTAAAATTATCCCTCTCCCCACCTAGTTTATTTGTACATACACATGTACATATATAATATCAGTAGTAATAATAATAAAAAAAAAACTCCCAAATGTTTTTGTCATAAATAATAAAAATAGTACATACAGTAATTTATTTATAAATGAGAATTAATTTATTCTGAATTCTCTACACCTCTGTAAATTGTTTCTTGAGTGGCTCTGTATTCTTCAAGTTGAGGTACTAAACCTGAAAGTAAATCTTGCGCCTCCTTAAAGAAAGACAGTTGAATTTGAGCAAAATCAGCTAAATCACGCAAAGGTTCAGGCTAAAAGCAAAAAAAAAAAAAAAAAAGGGATATTAAAATAATGCACTTTCAGTGATATATATAAGACTACTTACGTCTTCTAATACGACTTTCATAGCATGTGTGGCTTCTTCGACAGCGCCAACAAATTGATCCTCTGCTTGTTCAACTTCAAGACGAGCAGAATCCAAGTTACCACGATTTGATTCTCTATAATGTGTCTTTGCAGCATCTAAAGCCAATCTCTTGTCTTGAACATTTCTTCTTGCCTTCATAGCCATTTCAATTGAAGTCTTGAGATTGACTTGAAGGGGTTTATTGAATTTGGAGACTATTTCATGATCCATAGTTAATCTAGCGTTACCCAATCTATCCGATACCGTCCCAAATTTATCAAGTGCAGCACCTAAAGCCTCTTCTTTACCAACATCTTCTGCACCCTTTAAAGATACTCGACCAATAGCATGATAAAGTGATTTTGGATGATCAGGTTTACTGACTGTTGGAATAGCAGGTGGTTCTGTCTGTGCGCGTTCGGAGACGGATTTAGATAATTGTTGAATTTGGTTAGTCACGGTGCTAGTGAATCCTAATAAGGATTCTTGGAATTGTAATGGATAATCATATGCGGGTGTATTGTATGTTTTCACTACTCTTAAAAAGTTTTGATGAAGCTGAGCAAGAACATCTACTCGCTATTTTATGTAAAAGAAAAACCATTAATTACACTAAATAACCTCTTAATCCTATTTTTTTTTTTTCTGCATACCTTTTCCAAATCTCTATATTCTTGAGGAAGTACAGTAATATCCTCTGCTGTTCCCATTTTTTCTTCTGCATACTATTATAGTATGTAAGTATAAATGTAAATAAATAATGCATAAAAAAAAATATTTACCTGTCTGAATCGACCTACGCCTTTACCGAATTTCTGAGCGATAGGACTAATCTTTGAAGAAATAGAAGCCAAGCCATCCAGGGTTGTTTCAATAAAGGGGGGTAAATCTTCGTCTGTATTCACGCCCTCAGTAATAGGATTAGTAGTATGATTATGAATGGGTTCTTGTGAGACATGATCCTTTTTGGGAGCCTCTCTCATAACAGTCTCTGGATTCACAGGCTCTGGAAGTGTAGGGGATTGATCAAATAGTCTATCACTGATTACTGGCTCTTGAGTTGGTGCTTGAGCTGAGGTTGGTACAACGGTTGCTTGCACTGGTGCTTGGATAGGATCTTGCATTGGAACTTGAATAGGATCTTGGATTAATGTTTGAGCAGGAGTCTCTACTGATACCTCAACAGGCACTTCAACGGGAACTTTAACGGGAACTTCAGTTGGGACTTGAGGTGGTGGTGGATGAGGTGCTTGATGTGATGTGCGAGGAGGTACTTGAGGTGCTGGTTCAGATGGAATTTGAGATGACATTTGAGCTTGTTCAGATGTAGTTTGGAAAGGATTTGTGTTGTTAGGAAAAGACATTTTTGGTTTTTTTTTAAAAAAAATTAATGAAAGAAAAAAAAAAAACTTTTTGCATTGCAAATTTTCTCTTTTGTAAGGATTTTACGTCTTTTGTTTAAAAGTCAGTTCACTGATTGGGATTAGATCTTACTCAAATAGCGCGTCAAAGATTATGAAATTTAGCGAATTCGAATAAGCGGGCTCTGCTGATAATTAGATCATAAACCTTGAGAGAGAGAAGAGGCTAAAATAGCAAAAAAAAAAAAAAAACTCAAATATTGTTGTTTTAAACAACATAATAGATACTTTCAAATTAATAAAAAAAAGAAACCTTCCCCCCCTTCACTTGCCTAAATAATTCGTTATTTCTATAGTTACAAGAATGACGTTTGTTTGATTCGCATCTGAAGTACTTATTAACTTACACAAAAACAAATTGCGGATAGGCGGTTCTCTAAACAAATGACGTAAGGACCCTTATTTTTTTATTTCGCATGACGAATGTTGTACTGGCAATGAAAATTAAAAAATTTATGCTTTTTTTTTCATTTTCCCCGACGACAATTCTCTTTTTACTGTCGTTTTCAATTGCTTTCGGATAAACAGCGTATAAAGTTTGGCTTAAAAAAAACAAACAAACAAACAAACAGAATATCATATTAATTGATTATTTAATTGACAATAAAAATACTTGAGTATTATTGTTCAATTCATAAATTATTTGATCTAGATATATATATATATATATATGTACTAGCGGGTATGCTTGTGACACAGTTCTAGAAATTGCGTTTTATGATGCTTTTTGATTTTCTACAGATAAATGCATTTTTATTTTTTTTGTCCAGATCTACAAGAATGGATCTTCATACGTCTCGTTTTAATCTAACATTGTGCTTGAAAGAAAATCTACCTTTTTTTTTTTTTTTTTTTTTTTTTTGGGAAGAAATTGAAAGCTTTTTTTTAATTGAAGTCAATTGTTATTATCGAGAGGATACTCTTATAAGGATTAAGCGTAATAAATAGATGAAGCGTATTCTTGGGCATTTGTGTTCTCCCTATTTATTTATTTTAATCAAATGATTCTATTTTAGCGTGAGAGAGTGTATGTATAGTCAGAACAGATTTTCGTCGTTCTTTGTGCTTTCAAAATTTTATTTATTAAACAAGACAAAGTTAAGTATGCCTCTGAGAGATATTACGGTAAATTTCAATATATTTTATGTAAAAATATAAAGAAGATGAGGCAGTTTCATCGGAGAAGGGGCCACAATGTTGGTTATTGAAAATATCGTTTCGATCTTCCATGATTCGGGCAAGGCCAAAGTCAGAGATCTTTTAATATCTCTTATCAAATAATAACTAATATACTGTAACAAAAAGGACGAGATGACGTGTGATCAAGATTATATAATGTAATAACTTAAGTACCATTTTCATGTTTTAAATCAACGATGAGCAATTCCACAAACATGTAAATGCCATTCAAGAAAAAATGAGGTAGTAGTATTTTAGTATTACTACTTACTTTAATTGTACTAAATAATCGCCAGAATATTTACTAATTGAGTTTCATCTTTAGTGAATTTTGTTTTACTTTTGAATCAAGTTGAAATAATTCACCACTTTTAACTCGTTACCGCAGAACAAGTCCCTAATGATTTTATTAATAGTGTAGAATAAATATAACATATATCATTCATTTATTGTTACATAATATTCCTGTGATACAGAATGAACTTTTATCAGTCTATATGTACCAGTTGTAAAAATAAGAAAAATAAACATCTTTTGTAAAAATCAGCGTCATAATATTTTATATGCAATTTTATACGAATGATGAGGTTAATCATCTGCGCGGCAGTGCAGCCTCCTCTCCTTCACTCCTTCCTTTAATAAAATTACACAAGTATACACTCTCATGTACAGTTTTGAATCATTTTTTTTTCGATATATTAAATAAAGCGCAAAAAAACTGGAAAAATAGGGCCGAATTATTATGACGAATACCTGAAAATAAATAGTGTGTTTTATCATTGTTGATGGACATGTATACATGCCACAGAAATTTATGCACACTTGGTCATACCAGAAAAAAAAAATTCTGAGATTTAACAAAAAAAAAAAAAGCACTTCTTCAGGAACAATAAAAAAGAGAGCCCTCCTTTTTCTTTCTATTTAGTCATTTCTATTTAAAAATGGAAGATGAAATCATACAAAAAATTTATAAATTAACAACTGAATTAGCTTCACAACAACAAAATAATCAAGACCTTGCATCTGGTTTAACAAACCAATTAACAGAATTAAAAGTAAAATATATTTGAGGACTTTTTTTTTAAAAAAAAAGATGTACTCATTCGTATTTATATATAAAAAAAAAAAGCAAAAAGCAGATACTAAATATACTGACGATGGTAAAGATATTGTAACAAGAGAAAGAAAGAAAAAGGAACTAACATACTCTAGGTCAAGACGTATTTATTCCTTATCCACTGTCAGCAGAACAACGAGATGAGGTATTAGAGACCTTAAAGGAGAGATTAGAAACAGCCTTATCAGAACAACAAAAGACATTGGCCGTAAACCGAGAATTAGAAAAAGAATGTAACGAATTACAAATGCTTTTGAAGGAATATGAGTCAGGTTTAGAAACTGTAGCGAATAAACTTCGAACGCATGCTGTATGTAAAAAAAAAAAAAAAAAAAAAAAAAAAAAAAGGCTCAAAATTTGATTAATTTAATTATTTAGAGTGCTTCGACGGAAGGACAATTAAGGTTAAGAAGAGAATATGAAGCACTATTGAATGCAGAAAAGGGGACAACGACTGCATTATTTATGGAAAACACAATGCTTCAAACTCAACTTCGACAATTATCAAAATCATTAAGAGAAGCGTATAGAGATGAAGGGATTGATGTACATGATGAAGAACTTGCACAATTAAGGCAAGAGAATCGAGATTTATTAGAACTTTTAAAAGTATCTAAATTATCAGATCCAACAATACCCATTGCAGAAAGGAATTCACCTGTATTACAAGTAACAAGAAAGGGTGTGGTTGAAGAGTTTTTTTGAATAAAAATGTTTGTGACTTGTTTTATAAAAGACACATGAGTTTTCACAAGGTTTCCTCTCTCTCTCTCTTTTCTTCATTACAAAATAACATAAAAATAAAAAAATGTATTGTATGCGTTATTTTGTTCCGTTACTTTTATTACCATTTCCCGATGCACCACCAGTATTTGTCATTTTATTCTTAATTTCCTTTTTTCTTCACCAAAAACCTTGGTAACTTTTTTTCATGTAAAAAAAAAAAACTCTATAAGAAAAAGATTAACATGTATGTTGTTTAGTATTTATTGTACTTTATTATTGATTGCTTTATTTTCTTCGACTTGTTATTGGGGACAAGGAAGATGTTGGATTGATTTACAACAAGATCGCTTATTTGATGTACGTCCAGATTCAAATGCAACTTTTGGACAAGGAGAAGGCTGGTGGAATTGGAAGATTACTTTACCTATTGGACAATAACGATAAAAACACTTTTATATATATATATATATTCAGATACACACACAGACACACACACACACACACACACACACACACGCACACGCACACGCACACAAACTTTTTTTTTCTCTTTACTCTCCTGACTTGTAAAATTTAGTAATACCCAACAATGTTAAATAAATAAATAAAAAAAAATACGCCTTTCAATTATTTTTGCTTTTGTACAACAAGATGAAATCATTGTGCGCGAAGAAATTACTTGAAATGCATTAAAGGATTTGATTGGATGAAAATTTATCTCCAACCAAAAAAAAAAAAAAAAAAAAAAAAAAAAGGAAGCCCCCCCCCCCTTCTGTAGTTATTCTTTTTTTTTCCTGCCCCCTTGCCTGTGCTTTTTTTTTTTTTTTTTTTTTCCTTTAAAAAAAAATGTCAATATCTAATTTATTTAAAAGAGTGCTGAATAAACCAAAGCATATCATATATCAAACGAGTAAACGTAAGAATTTCATATTTGCACCAGTTCTTGCTTATCCACTCGATACAAGTTGTCGTCATGAAGCGATTGTTTTACCACAAAGTCGAACCATGTCATTCTTAACTAAACCACAACAACAACAACAACAACAAACTTTAAATATGAGTAAACATTGGTTATGTTTACAAAAGAGACGAGCAATTCATACAACCCCACCTCAATTATCTACTAGTAAAGAAGAATTATTAGCTCAAGCTCGTGGATTCTTTGAACGTTTAAAGATTCGTATCAAGTATCCTCTTATGAGACAAATTAGACCTTGGACTTTAAATGATGCTACTGCTTTATTTTCTTGGCTCTTTCTTGGACATACTGTTTGGTTATTAGCCGGCACAACGAGTTTTGTTAGTATTATTCTCTGGACAGCGAATTCATTACAATTCCAAGGTAATATAAACAGAAATAAAATAAAAATATACATGTATATATATACTAATTTTTTTTTTATTATTATTTAGCTTGGATTGCTAAACGTATTAGTAAATATCTTACATCAGCTACAGGAGCTACAGTTTTATTTGATTCAGCAATTTTACCAAATTGGAAAGATGGAAAGATTCGATTTAATAATGTACGTATTTATCGTATGCCACGCTCTGAACATGAGAAATTTGAACGTCATGCAGCATTATTAAGTGCAGGACAAGAGATTCCGGTAGATGAAGTGAATACGATAGTAGATGAAAATGATCCTTTAGCAGGTGTAGAATTAGATGAAGATGAAAAGAATAATGAAGTATTAAAGAATTATATGTGGTATGATCTTGTGATTGATAGAGTAGAGGTGACATTAAGTTTAATACGTTGGATGGATGGTAAAGGATTAGTACAGAGTGCAGATGTACAAGGTGTACGGGGTGTCATTGATCGTAGACATGTACGTTGGGATCCAACTGTACCTTATGATCCTGTTGCTTCTAGACATAAATATACACCAGGTGATTTCGAATTAGAAAAGTTGACAATTGAAGATTTATTAGTTACTGTCTATCAACCAAATGGATTCAGACCTTTTCCTGTTTCTATCTTTAGTGCTCAATTAGATAGATTTCGTAAACAATGGCTCTTTTATGATTTATTATGTGCTACATCCATTATTGGTGCATTTGATAAATGTTTATTTAGTGTACATTCACCTCAATTAGAAAAGAGTGTTTTAGAACAATCAGGTCATATTGATTCAAATCAAGCAGGATTTAGAAGTCATGATATTTATCATTATTATCCATTCAAGAAACAAGATCCTAATGGTGTAGTTGTTGGTGGAGAATCTACTCAATTTGGTGTATTAACTGATAATGATATGCAAAAACAAGGTTATAAACGAAAGTCACGTCTTCGAATTGATGGAGTAAATATTGATCATATTAACCGAGGTGTAGAAGGTCCACCGGGTTGGATTACATCTGGTACAGTGGATGTATCAGCAGATATTTATATTCCAAAAGAAGCTGTAGAAGCAGATTCAACAGAATTATTACGCCAATTAGTATATGAATTAACTGATCGTATTGAACTTTCACAACCTGTTATTCTTGGTGCAGGAAATGGAGAAGATGTGATTGTGGTAGGAGGTCAAAAAGAAAAGAAAAAAGAAGAAGATGTTACTTCAAAAAAGTTTGTTATGGATATGGATTTTAGATTTAAAGATACAAAAGCATCTGTTCCTTTAATTACACCGGAATTAAGTTATATCAATAGTGCTATGGTAAGACCTGTAGTAGGTTATATCTCTCGTAATAAGGCAATAGTACCTATCAAGATTCGTGTAGTCATGGATTTAAGTAACTTTGATGGTTCTTGGACTCTTTATGATTCAACATTAGCTGAACGCATGGGTGAAAAAATTGGTCAAGGTTTTGTAGACTTGACTTTAGATCAACAAGAACGTAACAAACGATTAAAACGTATTGGTTTCTGGAGTCTTAAAGAAATGTCACGTAATTTGATTAGTATTCATGAATTAATGCGTGGTACTTCAAGAGGTTTTTGGAGTTATTTAGGAACTGGAACAGAATAATTGTGGTTTCTTTTATTATTATTTCTTGTACATTTTATACTTATACCCCCCCCCTCCCCCCTCCCTTCTCCACTTTCTTCTTCATTATTGGCTACCCTTTTTCTTATTAGATTCCATTACAAAAGTATTAAACTATATTCTTATTAAAAATGTTAGTTTTGTTATTTAAAAACTCTTTAAATAATAATAATAATAATACTTGCTAAAGGTACAGATTTTAATGGTAAAATTTGTTGCCATGGATTCGTTGTTTCTACCGCAGGAATCCAATCTTGCTCAGTTAATTCAGGAAGTCCACTTTCCTTTTTCTCCATGGATAATTTAAAACTTTTCTTTTGCTTGTTGTCTTCAGAAGGAGCGATTTGATTTAATTTTATCAAACAAGCTCTCAAGTATTGTTCTATATCTTCTATTGTTAATTCTGCTTCTAAACATTTGATTTCAAATACAAATTTCTCTACAGGATCATCTTGTTCTAAAACTGTCAAAGAAATAAATTTGATTTCGTCCTAAAAAAGAATAAAATGTTAAAATATGTATACACATACATTTTAAAAAATCAATACTTTTAGGTACCTTTTTTAATAAAGGATAACAAGCCTGTACGAAATTTGAAATATATGCTTGTACATCAGGATGCATAGCAATATAAACTGGCACTTGAAACTTCTTTTGTGGTGCAAATATTGATCTCGGATATAAGTTACGTTGATAAAGTATTTGATGAAACCATGTCTCTACTACGTAAAATATATATCAGTTAGTTTTTTTTTATTTTTATTTCCTCCCTTTCCACTTTTGCTTACTTTACAGAATTCACAAGTCAAGTTGATAATATCTATAGGTCAAAGTTAGTTTTGTTCATTTGACATTCTTCTTATTGTTACCACTTTGATCTATTTCCATATTTCAAAGAAAAAAAAAAAAGGGTGAAAAAACGAAAAAAGCGTACCATACCTTACCTAAAAAAAAGCGTACCATATCATACCCAAAAAAGGAAACCGTATCGTACCGTACCGTACCGTACCCAAAAAAAAAAAAGAAAAAAAAGCGTACCGTACGCACCACAAAAAAAAAATGCTTTGTGACGCAGGCTTTTGGCCTTTGGAGTTCCTGACTGTGGTGTAGATGAGTTTATGTGGTACCTTTTGCGCATTATGCGTTAACCAAAGGCTTCATAGAGCTAATGTTGTGTTTACCGTACCCACTCTATTTAAGGCTGAAAAAAATTTCAGACTTTCGTGGCCTTAAATCGTATCATGGCCTTAATTCTGACTTGAGAAAATTAAATATGGCTAGAATTTTCAGAGAATTGCAGCCCTAAATCAGAAACGGCCTTAAATCGAACAGCCTTAAAAAGAGCGGGTACTGTATAATTCATCAACCATATCATTTCAAGTTTAATTATAAATAAAAAAAAAATAATTGGTTTTTGCAATGAGTTACGTAAAGACATAATAAAAGAAAAAAAAAAGTCTACTAGTTGTAAAAAATGGTGTAATCTTGAGAGCAATCGTGAGGGAAACTTATTAGATGGTACATACAGACAAGACGTTTTAACAAAAAAGAATGGTTTTATTTATGTATATGTATATCACAACATGTCAAAGGAAATTAAGTTTAATCTGAACTTTTTATTTATTACTTTTTTTTTTTATTACAATAATTATGTAAAAAAAAAAAAATTACTAGTGCTTTAGCCTTTACAATCCGGAAAGAAAAAGTTTCTGAATTCAAAGTTTCCCAAGACAAACCACGAGGAGGTCCACTAGCTGAAGTCTCAAAAATAAGAATGCAACGGATAAGTACAACAACACAACAATCAATGATAATATTTTTCTTAGAGATGACTACCAAGATAAGAACCATCAATCCAACTCTCCCTTCGATATTCGTATGGTTTTACGTGCCATTACACCCAGGATTGAACTGCACGAACCGCTCGTAAACGAGGACGGAAGAGAAGGAGACAGGACTTACCAAGATAGAACATACTCGCCAAAAAATAGAATCACTAACTGCTGCGGTGTTGTGGCAACAATCAAGCTTTGATCATAATACTTTCCTTTGAGATGACATCTACCGAGATGAGAACCATCAATCCAACTCTCCCTACGATATCCGTATGGTTTTACGTGCCATTACACCCAGGATTGAACTGCACGAACCGCTCGTAAACGAGGACGGAAGAGAAGGAGACAGGACCCATCAAGATAGAGCATACTCGCCAGAAAATAGAACTCACAAAACTTGATCATTGCTTTTACAAACCCGTTGCATTGCTGAAACTGTTAGAAACTGCTTGGAAACATAATATATATAAAAAAAAATGACTTACCATCATAACAACAACCGTTTTGTCCTTTTGATTTCAAGTTCCAGCAGACTACAAATAGCAATATTTCTAAAATGAGTGTTAGAAACTGTTAGAAACTGTTTGGAAACATAATATATATAAAATAAAATAAAAAGTAACTTACCATCATAGCAACAACAACTAAAGCAACACCAGTATTAGTCAGAGCAACACCTATCATAGCAACACCTATCATAGCAACACCTGTCATAGCAGCACCTGTCATAGCAACACCACCAGCCATAACAATAACCCGTAACACTAATAAACAAACACCCGGTGATGACAGCAGAAAATCGATACTATGGCACCATATTAACTGTATCACAAATAGAACAAGATACCCGACAAAAGAAACCCAGAAGCAACTGGTATTCAAATCTTTAAATCTTTATGCAGCAATACACTTAACCTCCCAGAAGTAAACTTCTAGGACCAGGAACTATCCCATGGTAAGTTAATTACAGATGAAGAATAAAGAAATGTCGAGATCTATACTAATCCGCAAGTAGAGAACTAATGCATTACACTTCGAGAAGTGCTGATTGCGGCATGTCAAAACATTGTAAATGTTCCACGGTAAGAAAACCGCTACATTCGCATCACAATCAAACAATAGAACATCATACTTTGCAAAAAAAAAAAAAAAAAAAAAAAAAAGATAATAATGGGTATAAAAGGAGGAACAACAGGGTTATTTTGTATATTTTTTTTTATTCATAATCTTGATGACGTTTCCAAAAAAAAAATGAGATAAAAAAAAAAGTGTGTCACAAAAGAACACACACTTGTTTCGATATTATACCATTTTACCCCTCTACTTTCTTCTTCTCATTAGACTGAAGCGCCGTAGAAACAGAATTTATTATTATCTTAGCTTAACATAAACGTAAAGGTTTTATTATTTTCAAACTAATGTTGTGATTACAGTCTTTGGTTAGAATGAAAGTTTAAGTGAGCTCCATGAGTGAATTGAAAAGCAGGTAAAGAAAAAAATACATACGAAAGAGCAACAGTGGAAATATTATTACTCTATGTTATTTATAAAAAGAGGATATCTTTCAATCAACGAGTGTGTAGACATAACTACAACATTATTTCTGATTTGTGGTCTTATGTAAGCGTATTATCAACAAGGTATCTTTGTAGGATTACCCCTCTTTTTTTCTTATAGATATACATACATACAGACAAAGACGGAAAAATAAAGAACATCATGGATATATTATTGGCCACCTTTTTTTTTTCTGTTCGTATACGTTAGTATAAAGTGAAATGGGCTGAATGTGATTCTACAATTAGTGTTAGTTACTATTTGATAAGTTGGACTCGTTTGCTGACTGAATATTTGATAAATAATTGGTTCAAGTCAAATAGATAACTACCATTAAAACTTTCATTATCCTGTGTTCTAAAGGAAGCTCCTTTTGTGTTACCAATCTTGTCTTCATTGGTTTAAATATTCAAAGAAAAAAAAATATGATAATAATTAAAAGGCATGATCATCTTTTCTTTTGCTTTTGGTACTTCTGCCAATCTTTATTTAGATTTCCTTAACAACTTTGAAATGATTAATGAAGACCTCCAATCTAATCCTTTCTAAACCCAAGCTTTGACTGAATATCTGGAAGAGCTACGTTAAAAGTTAAAACTACAACAGCAATTAACTTCCTCACACGATTCAGCTGTTACAAACATAGATTTGGATTATGACCCCCAAGACCAATTGCTTCTGATATCATCCCTACTGAGCAACTGCAACAAGCTCTATCTGGTAAAAGTGAGGGCTTTTTCGATCATCAATTGACGAGCTTGATAGACCTTCGCCTCAACTTTTGCTGTGAGTCACAAAAGAGAACCTACATAAAGCCATTCAAGCAACTGGTCGTAGATCACATCTCCAACAAAGCAATAGTTTTCTTGATAATAATCAGCAACTAAGCCAAAAGGTTAAAAGACTTGATTCTCCTAATATTGGGTAAAATTCATCAAATGTTTTACCGTCGAATAATCGATCAAACTTCTGAAACAATTCATATTCAACTTCTAATAGTTATTCTCACTAATTTCACACCATTATTCTCACTAATGTCACACCATTATTCTCTAACTTTACATCATTATTTTCTAACTTCAAAATTTATTCTCTAACTTCACATCAATCTTCTCTAAGGTTTCAATAATCTGACGAGAGATAAAAAAAAACTATACCGAAAGCAGCAAGACTGAAAGTTGTTTAAGTTAAGATTAAGATAAAAAAAACCGTTTATTTTCTTGTGTTAAAATTACCTAGCGATATCGATATTTCTTCTTACAATCCAGCTATCTCTAGATTCCTCTATTAAAGTAGTTGATTGCCCAGTGTATTTGAATGGATTTATTTTTATTTACTACCTTGTACTGAAACAAACTCTGTACCAGGTTCTTTAATCTTTAATAAGTTGGAAGTGCTTCCGCAAGTCTCGTCCGTAACAGATTCAATTCGAGTATTTCTTGAAGCCGAAGAAACTTCAGTATAATCAGAGAAATGTGTTTCTTCAATTTCTTTAGCGTCGAGGCGATAATAGTTCTTTTTATTGAAATAGTTTCCTATTTTAGAATAATAAAGTAATATAAAGAAATAACAGTTGAGGTTTTGAGGTTTAAAAAAGATTATATAATATATATATATATATATAAACATGTATATACTCATAGCTGTCCCGTAAGTTTTACTTCATCGATTCCGTTTACAGAACCAGTTTTGCCACTCCATCATGTGTAAATAAAAAGGATGATTTGCTTCAAAGCATGTTGGCGTTTCTTGACATTCAGTTTTAAGACTCCTTTTGAAATAGACTATTTTTGAACAAATAAGTCAATTCTAATGATCAGTTGTTTGGAATACTCTACTATAAGCATATCATTTCTTTCAGAAAATAACTATATAACTGCTCAGTGAAGACTAAAAAAAAAAATGATGTTAATCCCTTCGCTACTATTACTATTTTATTTTTGCATAGCTGTCATGGAGTAAACTTTCCGATTAGAACAGGGTTGTTACACGACATGAAAAATTTATGCACACAACATGCAATGTCGACCGATGCAAAAGGAATATTCTCGATCATATTTTATAATGTAATGATATTATACTGTTATATGAGAACCAAGTAAATTTTTCTTGTTAAGCTTAAATAATCGTATTTTAGGTCTAGATGATTCACATCTAGCCTTCCATCTAAAATAGCCGCTGGAATAAATCCAGACACATATATAATCCTTGTTTAGAAAAGATGAAACGTTTTTTTTTTTTTTTTTTTTTTTTTTTTTTTTTAGATTCTCTTGTCATGACTCAGGATATTTATATGAGTCTGTTTATATTTATTAAACCGACTAATTATAAAATGAAAAGAAACATAATGACGATAAGTATGTTTGAAAGTAAAAAACATAATGACGTTCAATATTTGGTTTTTTCTAAAAAAAAAAAAAAAAAAAAAAAAAAAAAAATGGAATATATGTAAGTAGAGAGAAATATTGAAGGAGCATACAACATCGTTCCTTATATTTACATGAGCTCATGGTTAACTTGGAACTACTTCTCAGTATGATTGGATCAGTCATTTTTTCAAAAGGATTAGAAAATGATTTTTTTTTTTTTTGTTGATTCGATGAGGTGTAAGATCGACAATCATGAGGATTTTTTCTTATAATTCCGGCGAAGACCAAATAAAAAATCTTGTTATAGTTCATTCATGTGAAGGGATAACTATATCTCATAGGTATTCAAGTTGTACCATTTAATAATTGGTTCAATGCACTAATTTAAGTTTACTTTCTCATGAAAAAAAAAAACAAACAAAACAATTTTTTTTTTTGGGTATATCATTATCAGTGAGTAGTATCTGCTTTTTTTCTTGTTGGTAAGAATTTAAGATGAATATATTACTTAAAATCGCATCCTTATTTTTTTGTATGTATGAAGATTTATTTAAAATCAAAAGATAATTCCCATCCATAAAAGTAAATGAAAAAAGGTATAAACTGTCATTTAAAAAGGAAAAACGCTTGGGCCATTGGAAGCATGTGTTACCCTTCATTGACAAGTTCAGTTATTCCCTTTCCTTCTCTTCAAATTTAATAAAATACACTTTTGCTCATCTCTTTTTTTTTAAAAAAAATTATAATCAATCAAAATACCTGAGATGTATAACAATATTTATATTTTTTTTGTTGTTGTAATGATGTAAGGTATACTCTTTGTTTTTTCTTCAGTTTAGAATAGATTTCTGTCACACGGCATGGATTTTTTTGTATCCACTCCAAAATATAAAAAGCTGCTACTTACACTGTCATTTCACTTTTTTTTTCTTTCTTTCATCATATTCACTCAAAAAGTCTTTTATTCCTTTTTTTTTACGGCGCATTTAAATCAACACTTAAAAAATATAAGGATTACATATCACGGTTTTTTATATTATATTTTATACATTCATAAGCATAGCTTTTTTTAAAGAGAAAAAAAAAAGGTAAAGGCTAAGAAAAAAAAAAAAAAAAAAAAAACCTTTCATAGGTATTTAAAAAATAAACACGCATATTTATAAAATTTGAATAGGAAAACGCATATACACTACTTTATATTATGTCATATTCTCATAACAACGATTCTGATTCAGAGCAAGACTACCACTCCTACTTGGAGCAAATCCGTTCTGTTAATTCTGATTCAGAGCAAGAATACCACTCCTACTTAGAGCAAATTCGTTCTGTTTATTCTGATTTACCTCAACCTGGTACAACAAGCAATGAAAACGTCTTTTCTCCACTGTCAGCTTTTGAGTTCTCTGGAGACGACTTGAGTAGCTCTGAGCAAAGCTTTTCAGACGAAGTTGGTAATGGTTCAGAAGAAGCCAACTCTACTACAAATGAAGATGTACATGATATTGAATCTGATGATAACAATGGTAATTCACCAACTTATCATCCACCTACCATTACAAGAAATCATAGCAATTGTAAAGTATTTAAACTTCTGTGTTCACATAAAAATATGTGCTAATAATTTTTATTTAGATTATTTGAGAAATGCTTCTAGTCGCAAAGATGACGAGAGTGATGAAAATTCAGATGGTGAATCAAATAAAAGTACTAGACGTAATTGTTTAGTTCGTCGTCAAACGCAACGACAAGGTAATAAATATATATAGTTATTGCTTCGTAAGAGAAAAATAATACTAACACACTTTTTTTTTTTTAATCTTTTGTAGGTATTCTCTCTTCTGGTGATTATGTACGTCGCTCTACTCGTATTCGAAAGACGACAAATTATAATGAAGGTGATACAGACATGTGGGAAGTCTCTGATGAAGATACACATAGCAACCCAGTACATGAAGAAGAAGCCATTCAAAGTGTACTTGATCACCGTAAAAAAGAAAATGCAACAGGTAATTTCTTTCTTTTAAAAAAAAATGATGAGTAATACTGATATATAATGAAATAGATGACTCAGATGACCCAGAGACAAACTTTTTGTACTTAATTAAATGGAAATCCTTGTCACATATTCACAATACATGGGAGCCATTTTCTTACTTGAAATCAGTCAAAGGATTTCGTAAAGTAGAAAACTACATTCGCAATCGTATTGAAGAAGAAGCGTATATTCGACAACATGATGAGACGACAAAAGAAGATATGGAAAAACAAGATATTGAAATCTCACGTCGTCGGGATGAGATCAACGATTGGAAGACAGTTGAGCGAGTAATTTCTCGAAGAGGTAGTCCAGGAACTATTGAATACCTTGTAAAATGGAGAAGACTTCATTATGATGAATGTACTTGGGAAGAAGAAGAAGCAATTTCAGATGAATATCAGGTTAAAATCGATGAATATTTGGAACGTGAAGAAAACACGCTTATACCACATCGATCCATGACATACCCGAAACAAAAGAGACCTGAATTCAAAGCATTCAAAAAACAACCTGCCTATATTAATGGTGGTGAATTACGTGACTATCAATTACATGGTGTCAATTGGATGTATTGGCTTTGGAGTCGTGATGAAAATGGTATTTTGGCAGATGAAATGGGTTTAGGAAAGACGGTTCAAACCATTAGTTTTTTAAATGCACTTTATAATACCTGTAATGTCTATGGTCCTTTCTTGGTTGTAGTACCACTTTCTACATCAAATAATTGGATGCAAGAATTTAAACAATGGGCACCTCAAATGAACGTATTATGTTATTTAGGTAACCCTCAAGCACGTGAAGTCATTCGAGACAATGAATTTTATGTGAAAGGAACGAAGCACTTCAAATTTAATGTATTGATCACTACCTATGAAATTGTATTGAAAGACAAAGATTTCTTACAAGGTATTCGTTGGAAATATTTAGCAGTGGATGAAGCACATCGATTAAAGAACTCAGAGTCACAATTATATGAAGCACTCAGTAGCTTCCAAACTGCTAATCGATTATTAATTACGGGTACACCACTTCAAAATAATGTCAAAGAATTATTAGCTTTGGTTAGTTTCCTTAACCCAAAAATGGATATGACTGAATACGCAGAAATTGATGTAGAAGATGTTCATCAAGAAGAAAAAATTTCATCACTACACAATAGTATTAAACGAATCATGTTACGTCGATTAAAAAAGGATGTAGAAAAGTCATTACCTAATAAATCCGAACGTATCTTGCGTGTGGAAATGAGCAACTTACAAAAGGAATACTATAAGCATATCTTGACAAAAAACTTTGATTTATTAAATGGAAGTGGAGAAAATAAGAAACAGTGGTTAAATATTGCAATCGAATTGAAAAAAGCCAGTAACCATCCTTATCTTTTTCCAAATGCAGAAGAAATGTCAATGAGTAGAGTCACACGTTTGAAAGGTTTAATCGAGAACAGTGGAAAAATGGTACTGCTGGATAAATTATTAACTCGCTTGAAATTGAATGGTCATCGTGTCTTGATCTTTTCTCAATTGGTCATGATGTTAGATATCCTTTCTGAATATATGACGCTACGTGGGCATACCTTTCAAAGATTAGATGGTTCCATGAAGCCAGAAGACAGAAATAAGGCAATTGAGCATTATAATGCTCCAAATAGTCCAGATTTCGCTTTCATCTTGTCTACACGTGCTGGTGGTATGGGTATTAATTTAACTACGGCAGATACTGTCATTATCTTTGATAGTGATTGGAACCCACAGAATGATTTACAAGCCATGTCTCGTGCACATCGTATTGGTCAAACCAAATCAGTTAATGTTTATCGATTCGTTACCAAGGAAACCATGGAAGAGGATATCATTGAACGTGCCAAACGAAAGATGGTCCTCGAGTACTGTATCATTAAACGAATGGATACCTCGGGTCATTTAACTGAACAAGAACAAAATATTGCTGCATCCCAATCACTCAAGACAGCCACAGGTAAAAATAAGGATTTACCATTTAATAAAGACGAATTAAGTGCTATTCTCAAGTTTGGTGCACAAAATATGTTTCAAACCTCTGATAACAACGAAAAGTTGAACGATATGGATTTGGATGATATTTTAGCGAGAGCTGAACAAACCGAGACAGAGAATGCAGATGATAGTGCTTTAGGATCTGATGATTTCTTGGCACAGTTTAAAGTTACGGATTATGGTGGTACTGCAAATGATCTTAGATGGGAAGATATTATACCATCTGAAGAAATTGAAAAAGTAGCACAGGAACAACAGAAGATTGAAGAACAGCAAACCGTACTGTACGATCGTGCAGCGAAAAGAAAAATTGTGTATTATGAGCATATGAATGAAGAAGAAGAAGAGGAGGAAGATGGAAGAACATCATTAGGTAAAAGAAGAAAGACAGCTGTCTCAGGTCAAGGTTCTTCTAGAAAAAGATCTTCGCGCACTTTAGATGATGTACCCAGACCTTCCCATAAACGAGTTGAAAAAGATGATAAAACGCCTGTACGATCATATGAAGACTACGATGAAAATTCATGTTATTCTACGATGCGTTCAGTAAAGCATTACTTGATTCGACTTCGTGATCATTCTGTCAAAGAAGAAGGAGTGCGTAAAGCACAAATTATCAAGGAGTGTTTAGCTCCTATTGGACAATTTATTGATAAGCAGGCAGCAGAACATAAAGGAGACGCGAACTTAAAACGAGATCTATGGATTTATACAGCAAAGTTCTGGCCTGGTGTGAACGTTTCACATAACGAAATTATGAACGTATATGAGAAATTAGTAGCATCAAGTTCTACAACCACAACAAAACCAAGTGCAACAAAAACAAGTACTTCAGGTTCAACTTCAACTGAAAGACATAATGGTAGTAGTAGTAGTAGCAGCCATATAGATCTAAGCTCGCATAAGTCATCAAGCTCTTCTAGAAGAATTAGCCGCAGTCATCATCCTCATAATCGAAGTAATAGAGATGACAGAAGTAGTAGACATGACAAAAGTAGTAGATATGAAAGAAATAGTAGATATGACAGAAGTAGTAAATATGACAGAAATAGTAGATATGACAGAAACAGCCGATATGACAGAGGTAGTAGAGACGATAGAAGTAGTAAGAAGTAACAGAAGTAGTCATGATGAACGAAGTAACAGAGAAGATCAAAGTAGCAGAGAAGATCGAAGCAGTAGAGATGGACGAAGAAGATCCCCCTGTAAGAGTGGTGATGATCACAATCGTCGTGATCGAAAGAGCAACAGTAGCAGTAGTCGCTACAATCCTTATAACCGAGATTGTAGCCGAACCAACCGAGACAGACGTCTCTAAAGATGTAGTGAAGATATAACCCCCCCCCCCCCCGTGTTAAGAAAACCTTTTCTTATTAAATAAAATAATTATTATATAATGGATAAAAAGCAGAAAGTTTTTAGTTATGAACGAGGTTAAAAAATCCATCTTATATCTTCATGAGGGCGATATATTCCACAAATTACTATTTCTTTTAAATTTAGATCTTTTGCTATATGACTTTTTACTTACTGGAAAGACACCATATCTGTTACCTCTATAAAACTTCAGTCCATAATTTGTAAGCAGCCTGACATAAACATCATAGCCATCGTCAATCTTATCATCAATATAATCCAAGTGTTTCAATATCAGTTGATCAAGACATGTACTGGTAAAAAAATATCCCAGTTCCGTTAATTGTGGACAATTGTCTATCAATGAATTGAAATAGCTTAAATGTCTACAAGACTTGCATCAAATAACAAGCTTTTGTAATTTTTTGAATTCTCCACTATGCTTCAGAAACATTTGATACGGTCACAGATCATTTAAATCGACTCCATAAGATTGTTCACAATCCAGTACTTCTAAGCATGTCAAAGTTGGTTTAAAGAGTTGCACAGTGTAAAGATATCTTTCCAAACTATCACTTCTGGAAGGTCTTGGTAGAACTTGTAGACGGGTTAAGTAGCCTTGAGCAACAGCAACAGAAATTTGGAACCAAAACGAGTGGCTAATGAGCACTCGTAGGTTAGGGCAGTATTGTATAAGAGCACTTATTAAGTTATGTTCGTCCCAAAACCTTCCCTCTTTAGGTGTTGTTAATAAATCAGACAAATTTATCTCCTTGAGGCAGTTACCTAGTGTTGAAGAATTGAATATCGTGCGAACAAATCGAAACCGGAATTCGTTTTGCAAGGTCGGTACCTTGGAATACAAAAGTTCGACTGAAGCTTCGTACCAGTTCTTACTCGTGAGTTGACATTGTAACAAATTCTTTTTCTTTCAAATATGTGAAAAGTTAGTCTCAAGATTTCAAAAGGTAAGAGTGACAATCTGTTATTTAATAACTGTAATGAGTAGAGCATTCCCAACGGTTGGAGTAAATTTTGGGTTAAAATACGACTGTTTCTGAAGTTTTAAATTAAAACAGTCTAAAAAACTCATGTGTCAAGTTGAGATTAACTTCAACTTTTTATTTAATTTATTTCTACTGATATTAGGCAAAAATTATTTTAACTTTTTCTTAATCCAACCGTTGGGTGAGTTAAAAGCTAAAAAAATTCGGAGTAACTTAAAATTTAGTCGATTTACTCCAACCGTTGGGAATGCTCAAAGTAAAATAAAACCGGATCCTCGGATCCATACAAAAAAAAAAAAAATTACACCTCTACTTTCTTCTCATTAGACTGAAGCGCCGTAGAAACAGAATTTATTATTATCTCACCTTAACATAAACGTAAAGGCTTTATTATTTTCAAACTAATGTTGTAATTACAGTCTTTGGTTATACTGAAAGTTTATTTGAGCTCCATGGGTGAATTTAAAAGTAGGTAAAAGAAAAGAATACATACGAAAGAGCAACAGTGGAAATATTATTATTCTATATTATGGTATGAAAAGAGAATATCTTTCAATTAACGAGTGTGTAGACACAACTGCAACATTACTTTTGATTTTGTGGTCTTATGCAAGATCAAATGACTCCTATCTCTTTGCAGCCGTTATAAATCCAGGAACTGGAATCAGATACATTTCTGCGTCATTTTTGGGGTGATGCTCGTTATTAACGTCTGAAGTGAGGCGCTTAGGAACTTCGCAAGAAGCTTGAGATAAGCGAGTAAGTTCTGCAATATTACCAGAGTAATCTTCAATAATCCTTGTGAAAATAGCATCTTCAGACTCATGATTGATCATATTGAAGACATTAGCATATTATAATATGTCTATTGATAAACCGTGTCAGTTTACAAGCAAGTATTGAATAACTTGAATTATAAAAAATTACTATTGCTGTATTGGTTTTGGTTGATAGCAAAAGGTAAATAACGTTTTTATTTTATTCCTTTACCTTTATTTAAATTGAAAGGTTCATATGCCGAGGTTAAATATCATAATGTTTTTTTGTATCTTCTACATATGCGTTTTTTTGTTTGTTTGTAAAATTGAAATTTTATTAAATACATAAATAGAGAATACTTAATAAAATAAAGCAATGAGTAACATATCGCAGAGGGAATAATATGAGGAACGAAAGGTGTAGAATAAAAAATAATAAATAAACAATAGGATGGTTTCTTCTGCACGGTTTAATCCAAAAATAATTTATTTAAATGCTTAGGAAAAAAAATCAGCACCCAAATAGAGATCCCTTTATTTGTTAATGAGAAATTATGTCAGATTAAAGGTGAAGATATTTGTAAATGGTAATCATATATATAATAGGCAGTAGCAATTAGCAGATAGTAAATATCGGCATGTAAGAGGCAGCTAACTATTAGGCAATTATAGCAAACAGGAAGCACGTAGCAGCATTAGGTTAAATAGCAGCATTTAACAGTCAGTCTATTATTGGGTAAGCATACATGGAAGCAGGAAGCACGTAGCAGTATTACGTTAATACATGTTAATTATCTTTACACAAGACAATAATCAGTATAAACTGTTTTACTCTAATGGATTGATGCAAAATAATTTGAGAATGTATATAGTGAAAGGATTTGTAGTACGAACTGTTATTTATTATTATACATTGGTAAATTTGTAAAATGGTACAGCAGCAACAGATAAAGGCAATCTGCGCTTAAATTTGAATATATTTTTAATAACAACACAATCCTTAGGAAGTGCAGTATGATCACGACTTGAGAGACCACTTGGCCCTTGATTCATCTTGATAATGACTTGATTGATTTGTTCCTGATTTAACTCTAATTCAGTTGAAAGAAATTCAACAAATCCTGTTTCATTTTGAATTTTACTATCTCCACCATTCTCTGTAATCTTTTCCTTTAAGTCGTCCTCTGATAATTCCTTTTTATCAACCAATTTAAGGTACGTCAAAACAGGGTATAATTGATCAACATTATACCGATCTGTTTCCTTTTTTTCTTCTTCTTTCTTTTGTTTTTGTGATTGAACATGTACTGAGATAGCACTGACTTTGTTTGAAGAAGGCATGATAAGTTCATCATAAAATTCCAATAAAGATTCCTTTGTAATTGTCTTTAATTCCTCTACATCTTTGACAGTATCATTAAATTCATAATATCCACACTCAATATCTGACCAATATTTCGATCCTTCATCATACAAATTCTTATGCTTTTCCAAATTATCTGCAATTAATGAATCCACTTGAGACTGATACTCTGTCTCGGGCATCTCTGCTATTATCTCTCTCAACGATTCCAAAAATTCCAAGACTCTGTTTTCTAAATAAATAGGATCTCTTTCACTCTGAACAATTAATCTGAACGCCAATTGACTCAACTGTCTACGTACGCCACTGAATACCAAGTAACCCAACTGTTCACGGGTACGAAGTTGGTTGAAACAAGGTTCTTGAGAGATAGCTGAAACAAGCGCAAGTCGATTACGAAGTCCAATATCTTTGACATCACAAATTTGGGTATTGTAGTTAATAGCGGAATTCACATCATCTAAATCACGTAAAGGTACTTGATAGACAAACTTCTTTCCAGTAGGTAAAATAAAGCATCGATCACCAATGAACTGACTTGGCTGAAGTGGACGAGGTTCAAGTACATCTTGAACCAATTTAAACATATCTAAAACTTGTTCCTTACTCATATCACCATGAGCTAAACCTTCAATATAAAGTGTGCTGATAGCAATTGGAATAAAAGTCTGTACATCTTCCATTGAAATATCCACAATTTCTTTTAAATAATCATCACAGTCCCATAACGTTTGACACAGGATATCCGACAAATAATAAGCTGCATGTTGATATGGTGCCTCTAAAAAGAAGTTTTTCGTATCCTCTTGTCAATTCTTCTTTTAAGATATCAAATCTTTCTTGTTCAATTCGAATGTTTTTCATTTTATCAATTACTTTGGCAAGTAATAAAGGAAGTTTGTCACTGTATCCTCCAACATTTAACTAAGTATTCGAGTAATGAGTCCATTGTTTTTTTTTATATATATCCTAAAAAAAAAAAGACTTACAATAATGCCTTGAAGTTCTTGGTCTACATAATAGGCTAATCCAGCAACCTCCGCATTATAAGAGTATTCAGATAATGAATCTGTTAGTAAACTCATATAAAGTCTAAATAAATAAATAAAAATCAAATCAGAAACCATGCGAATATACTTTTTTTTTTTTTTTTTTTTTTTTTTTACTTTGTCATGACAGAATTGCGAGGAGTAGCATAGAGCAAGGGATTTTTAAACATGATCCAAACATTCGTTCTAGGAGCCCAGAACGTGTCATCTTGCTTATACCAGATTCTAGCCAAAGGTGTATCTTCAATCAACTCAGGTTCCGTCTTCTTTTCAGTCACTTCAAATTTAGAAACATCCAAATTCGAAGGAAGAAATTCATTGATAGCAGGCAACGTAAACTCGTCATTCAACGATATATTTTCCAGTCTCTACAGCCACACATAGATTAAAACAGGTAAAATAAATATAATAGATTTTTTTTTTTTTACTTACATTCATTAACTCGGGTCTTAAGCCAAGTTCCTCATAGTCCGTTGAATACCACTTCTCAACCTTTGTCAATTGAATACCATGTGGAAATTCCTGTGCTGCCAACATCAATCTAAAATTATCTGGTCTCAAGAGCTCTAAATGTTGATTAATCAATTTAGGGTCATATTTTCGAAGGATATGTGATCCACTAATGGTTTGGTGAGGAGGTAAATTCTCTTGCATTTGTTGTGATAAATAAGATGCGTATTGAGAGGGTGTACACTTCTCTGAAAATCTAAATTCAATTTCGGCTAATGATTTGATTTCGTCAAATATCCATTGCTTAGGTCCAGATTCCTTCAACATTTCAATGTACTGGAATATTGCTACTACTACATCTTCATAGTGAACTGATGTCATGTAATATATGTATGTTAATTTTTTTTTTTTAGTTCCACGTGATATGTATAAAAATATAATTACCTATGCCTTGTTCTGTTAAATCAACACAGACATGAAAGAATCCAAATCCAGTACCACCAAAGCACATGCCTGAACTCAAATAAGTAGCCCAATTCTTCTTTTTCAAGTAGGATAAGATGGATCCAGGACCTTCATGACCAGTTAAATGGGACAGATAATGTGCAGGCTGTTTTAAAGAAATGAAAGGAGATTAAAATGATAGCTATGAAATACATGTACCAATAAATGACTGTACCTGACTTTCATAAAAAGGAGCTTGATCAGGGAAAGGAAAAGTAACAGATAAAGTACGTGTCTTTTTAACAGACTTGATAAATATTTGTTTTTTGGTTTGATTTTCTGTCAAAGGATGACCTTCAAAAGAAGGCACAAGAATATTTCGATTAATCACATTTGAGAATTTCTCTACAACCCATTCAGTCAATTGATCCAAAGATTCTAAATCATAAATATATGTCAGTTATTTGCTTAATATACACACAAGTATATATACCAAACTTTTTTCTTTTTACCCTTTCCAATCACGGTTAATTTCATAATATTAGCAGAGTAATAAGTTTCATGAAACTTCAACAACTCTTGTCTAATATCTAGGCCCAATTTTCTTGGATTATCCATCAATGTCTCCAAATTACCCGTTTCAAACAAATGCCAAGGATGATTTGGGTTACTCAATTGTTTTTCAACTTGAGCAATACGCCAACAATCCGATTGCAAATTCTTTTTATGTTCAGAATCCACTGCTCTTAATTCTCTTTCTGTACAACTTTCTGAAAACAAAGGGTCAATGAAAAAGTGACTGAATCGATCAAGTGCTCCTTCCAAAAATTGATGTCCCACTTCAAAAAAATAATTCGTATTTTCTGTTCCTGTAAATGCATTTGCAAGCCCTTTGATATAAAAATTAATTAAATGTGTTGTATATGATTTGCTTTATTTACTATTTTCTTACCAGAATGCTCTGAAAGATAACTATAATAATCGTTTTCTTTTGGATACTTTTTTGTACCCATAAATAACAAATGTTCACAAAAATGTGCTAAACCTTGCAAGTTTTCCTATAAAATATATTAGAATTTTTCATTCGACTATTGTACGCTGTTATGACTTACTGGGTCATTAAGACTACCAACATGAACGTCAAGAGCAGCACTAGCACGATCCGTATCAGGATCACTGATGATTAAAACTTCAAGTTGATTCAAAAGCTTAACCAAACGATACTCACGTTCGTCATTAGCTGGCTTCTCTAAGGCTTTTGTATAAACTTGATAACATTCGTTAATTTGCCAATCTTTTTGACTAGCTACTACTGCAGACACCATTCTAAAAAAGAAAAAAAAAAAAGAAAGAGAGAAAAGGGTCACGAATTTAATAGGCCAATCCTTGGTTATTAGTCGATCATTTAACCGCCCCTTAATTTTTTTTTTCTGGATGCACATGACTTTATCAGTTGATACAATGACCTTTTTTTATGTAACACATGTAAAAAAAAGCCATATCTTTCGGGAAAAAATCAAAGACCTTTCACAGGTCATTACCGATATTACTTTGAGAAAGCGAGTTATTATAACAAAAAGTAAAAAGCGTGAGAGCCACGATTAGAATTGGAACTAGAACAGAGCATTATCTAAGGTTTATTAAAAGCATTATGAATAAATATTTCAGAAAAAAACAATTTACATTGTTCTGAATATGTATCATATTCATAAGCCTACTATTACACAAAGCTGTATCGAGAATATAAGTATTTTCCTCCGTATTCATTTTTTTAACAGACGAAAAAAAACTCAGTAGACGAAAAGGTCACTGCTGTACGACATAATCATAAAAGAAAACTATTGCATGTACCTGAAGAAGCTGAAAACAGCAAACGAATGTGTATAGTTATATTTATAAATGGTGCAATACTCACTTTTTATTCTATTCGCAGTAGTGACATACATATTATACGAGGCCAAGAATCATAACACTTTTATTACTATTGTCATTATATTCATGAGCTGTTTTAATTTGTAATTTGCAATTTCCTGCAATTCTTCTGGAGTGAATATCTTTTTCCAGCTACATAGGACTGAAAAAAAAAAGTAACAATAAGTACATACATCTTTAGTTTTAATATGTAAGACTATAACTTTCGTAATTACACTGAAATACGAATTCTTTCGTCTTCTCAACAATCACACAGAAAGGGAGTTTCCATATCTTTGTGAGATCTAGTTTATTGTACATTGATTTAACATTTTTTTAAAGGTACAGAACAGATTCACTTGTGTTTTATTGCTAAAACTCTTAGAGTTGATAGAACTAGTCGAATTGACGGATCCGGTAGACCTGTTAAACTGTTACATCCAAGTTAAAAGTACTTATATGTCGTGGGTCAAAGATACCATTATACGGTGAAAGACTTTGATCTTCAACCTCTTCTCGCTCATCGCTTGTGTTAATGACTCTATAACATTGAAGATACTCCTTCATGGTCAGATTATATACTCTCGGGCTTCGATCATAGTATTTTTAAAGATAACTTCTGGTGTAAATATCATCTGATCCTGGCTCTATATCGGCAAGACTAGCAGAAGATCTTAACTGTCTTCTTTGCTCTTCATTTGTCATAGTAATATCAATGTATAAGACCGAAAAACTATTTGATGCTTATGGAATGACATTATATCAAAAATAGCATCGATAATTCCAATTTTTCTTGCATCAAAATGTTGGTTAGTGGTTTCTTGGTCAACATCAAACGAAACGTGAGTATCAGGCTTTGATAGGTATTTACTCAAATAACTACACTTCCAGTTTGGGATCATGCAGAAACTGTTTGAAGGGAGCACATGACAAGCTGAGTAATAAAAGTAGTTGATCGAAAAACAACTCTCTTGAGGTGGTTTGTAACAAGATAAGATTTAGTTTTAAGCTCGTATTGGCTATTTGAGTAAACAAGTCTTCAGTGATTTCATTTTTATCAATCTACCGAAAAATAAGAGGATAAAAGGCCCTTTTATCTTGATCTTTCTTTCAGTATTAACATAACTAATGCCATTTTAATAAAATTTTACATATAGCTTTATTATATACATACATAATATGAAAATAAGAATGTATATATCAATAAAAAAATTATATAATGATATTTTATTTACATAGAGAACTTTAGTTTGGTGTCAGTTAAATATTCTTTTCGTGTCTAACTAACTAGATAAAATGAAAGATGTTAAAATGCTAAAGAAGTGTATAAGATAACAATAGTATGTTAATTTTAACAGGTATGAAGAATGGAGTAAAAAACTTTATTTAAGGCAAAATAATTTTATTATATAGAAGAACCGACTACAGAATTGAAACACGTCCTTCATATTTTTCCTGGAGTACATTATTCATCCCTCAATTTAAAAAACTTTTCATCGCGACCTATCTTGCGCAGGAAGTATGCATAAACGCTCTCCTGAAGAAGCTCCGTACACATATAAAAAAACTTGGCGGTAAAATAAATACTCTACCATTATTGGTACATTTTATCCCCAGGTGGTATCACGCACACTCGTGCGAGGAGAAAGACTTTATTTATATCTTAGCCGTTTTTCCTAATGCTTGAGTTAAACAGGTACCTGTTCGTGAAACGAATATAATGACACGATATTATTATAAAATAAAATTATATTTTATTGTTGAATGCAGGATGTGAATATATATGATATGTAAGGTATTTTTTTAGTTTTGTTCCGTCATCGTTCTCTTTTGGGAGGTGACTTGTTTCGTAAAGGATTGTGGTTTTTTCATTTGGGAGGACAGAAAAAACTAGTAATTATTTGTTTCTCTTTCTCTTTCTCTCTCTTTCTCTCTTTCTCTCTTTCTTTCTCTTGAATATAACAATAAACAACTACAACAATAAAATGGTAGACCAAGAAGAAAAGAAGGAAAAAAAGGACAAGAAAGACAAGAAGGATAAAAAGGATAAAAAAGATAAGAAGGATAAAAAAGACAAAAAAGATAAAAAAGACAAGAAGGAAAAGAAAAAGGTTATTGCAGACTTGGGAGTAGCAGTTGACCCAGTCAATTACAAATACACAGACGAGTACCTTGACAGTGAAAGATTCAAACCAGTACCTAATCCCTCATTCAATCCTGCATTAGTCTCTCCACTTACATCACCAACTCCTTCTCCTCGTTCTATTCCTTCGGCAACAACAACAACAAAAGACGAAAAATGGGTCACGGCTTCAAGACGTTCAGGAGAATCTTCTTCGTTAAGACAATCAGAAACTAATACACCAACTCCTACTGAACTTCAGGGTTTTGCTGCTTCTAAATATGTACCAAGTAATGGATATGCTCATTTAGATCCATCAAAGCATGAGAATGCTTATTCTGCTTTTGATCATTTACAAAATGTTGTCATGGCTGGTAAACCAACCACCAATCGTCCTTCTCCTCAACAACAACAACAAGCTTTCCAATCCCCGCCACAAAATCATCCTGCTCGTCCTCAACATCAACAACAACAACCATCACCACAAATTAGACAACAAGTTCGCCCTCAACAACAACAACAACAATCTCCACAGCAACGAATTGTAGCACAACCAACACAACCTAATACTCGCCCTGAACGATTAGAAGATGGTGCACTTGTTTTGCAATATTGTAAGAACTTTTTTTTCAAATGATCAATATCCAAAATTTAACCTTTTTTTTTTTTTTTTTGTTAATAGCACGCGCATTATGGGATTATACTGCTCAAGTAAGTTATATTACAAAATAATTTTTTAATACCAAATGAACTAAAAAAAAACATTTTATTAGATTCCTTCTGAATTATCATTCAGAGCGAACGAAAATTTTGCTGTTCTTAATAGACAACCTGATGGTTGGTGGTTTGCTGAATTATTATCACAAAAAAAGAGAGGTCTTGTACCTGGTAATTATATGGCTCCCAACTAATAAATAAAATAAAAAATAAAACAAAACAAAATAAAATAAAAAAAACTATTATATTATTATAATGCATATCTAAATTGAGGATGTTTATCGTAAACGCCATCCAAATCAAATTTAGACATATCATTTGATTCAGGAACACCATAATTTCTATCCCTTTTCTCATTCTCACGCACCAGCAAATATCTCAAGATACAAGCAGACAATCCTGCCAAACAAAGAAACACCACACAAATCGTATGTCCTTTTATATACCTTGGTCCATCTTCTGTACGATAGATTTGAGTTCCAAGCATAGAAAAACATTGTGCAATCATACTGGTCATTGCAATCGCCACCCCTCGTTTCGTATGGCCTAATTGATTGTTACTGACCCATGAGAGTGTTAATGGGATAATGGGATAGATCCCACAAGCTACAAGTATGGATCCCGTGTAACGTAGTCCGACTTGGTTTGTAGATAAAAGGAAAATATATCCTAAAATCCCGATACCACATACGCTCATGATGTGATACGCGCGTTGAAGTGTACGATCCGAGTTCCAAGAAACTACCTGTGTAATTATAACATATGAATTATACATTGTTGTTGAATTTCTAACAATTATTTATACATATTTACAAATACAAGACAAGCTGCCGCAATATAAGGAGGAATTGACAATAATTGTGCGTTTAATGAACTAAACCCCATATCTCGAATAATCGTAGGTAAAAAGATTGAAAAACTAGCAAGTGCAATATTTAATCCAATATAAATCACAACTTTTTTTTTTTTTTTTTATAAGTGAATCATTCACAAACTTAATAAAAAAAATTTTTTTTTTACCTGCAAACCAAACTTTGTAATCTATTACAGCTGCAATCAATTGTTGCTTATCAAATGATTTTTCGTCCGTGTTACCACTCTTTCGAATTCTTTGAATAGCCACTTGCTTTTCTTCTGCTGTTAACCATCCATTCGATGCAGTTTCCGGTATATCAGGTAACACAATAAAGCTTAAAAATCCCAATACAATTGTAGGTAAAGCTTCTACTATAAATAGCCATCTTTTTTACTTGAATTAGGTATATGTATGTGTAAAAAAAAAATTATAAACCTTACCTCCATCCTGCAAGACCATGTGCACCTTCTAAAGTTCCGAGTACGCCGTAAGCAACTGCACCAGCAAATGCTCCAGCTATTGTAGATGAGCCAAAATAAATAGCGACTCTTGTCGCTAATTCATCTCTTTGATACCAAAATGATAGGAATAAAGGTGTTGAAGGACCTACACCTGTTTCAAATACCCCTAAAAAGAATCTACATGCAATTAAGCCAGCTGCATTATGTGTAAATGCTTGGCTTATATATATCATCAGCCTTATTAAATTTATGACCTCTTCTATATGTATTACCATAATGAACAAATACCCCAAAGTATCATTGTGCTAGAAATCCAACGTGAAGGTCTTAATCGTTTCACCAGTAAATTTGAAGGTATATGAAAAAGAACATAACCTATTGTGTAACGAATCACATGAGATTTTCCAAGTTTTTAGTTTTTAATGATTTTTTTTTTTTTTACCTGCAAAGAAAATAGTGAGTGCTGTATAATAATCATTCCCAACCAAATTCAAATCCTTCTCTAAAGTTCCAAGACGAGCATTTCCAATATTATTTCTATCAAGACTAAGTAATAAATACAGTACAGATAACCAAGGGATCAACCTACACTTTTTATTTAAAAAAAATCATAAAATCATATGTGTTGTGTGTACCTTAAATCAAGCTTACGCAATAACCTCTTTTCAATCACCTCAAATTTTTCCAGCTCTTCAGTACCCATAGCTGAAATTGATTCATAACTACGTACCATTTCATCGGATGATATAATAGATCTGTTCTCTCTTTTGCGCTCCATAAAATGTATTGTTTAAAAGAAATTGAAAATGGAATTTATAAAAATAAAATAAAAATGTTTACAGATAAAAAAAAAAGTTGATTATTATGCATCAAAATGAGTAAAAACATTTTATCCAACTTTATTGGCTTAATTCAAATAGAGCAGCGGACATTACTTGCAGTTTTTACTAACTTCATGAAAAACTGTTGAGCCTGTATCTTTACACCATATCGACTTTCTGCTGCTATCGACGTTTTTTTTTTTTGTTTTTTGTTTTGTTTTGTTTAATTTGTTTAATAACCTTTTTTTAAGCAAGTTAGAACATTGTTTTTTTTTCTATCAACTTGTTCCAAAAGTTACAAAAATGGTTAGGATAAACTACCGTACGTGATACCAATGAGCTGGAATGATTACGCTATTTGATATATCAGGCTCTGAAGAGAGGGTTGTCTGTTTTGATTGATTCATGTCATAAGATATTGTTACTGGTAAAATAAGCGTCATAAAGTCTGGTTTGTCTATTTAAGTTTTTCTTTTCTTTTAGTTTGATTTGACAAGATTGAATCGTAATAAGATGTTTACCCTGTGCATATAGTTATATCAGCCATTGAGCTAAAGAAATACTTTAAATCATTATAAACAAAGATCCGATAGATCTGCTCAAGAAACAGAGATAGTAAAATTTAAAAAATATGGATTTTGCTTATTATGACATAATAAAGTGATTTTATGGTTCAGTGCAAATTAAATGGAATAAGACACTCTTTTTTTTATCGACTTGAGCTTAAAGCTTTTCAATGATACAAAAGTTACAAAAATGACTAGAGTAAATGACTTTAAGTGATAGCAATGGCCAAAATGCTTACGTCATTGACATACCAGATACTGAGGAGAAGCGTATTTGATTTAGTTGATGTATGTCTTAAGATGTGGTAACTAACATATTTGACAGTCTTGGAGAGCTATATATTAAGCAATTCATTCAAATAGAAAATGTAATAGCACGAATTTTTTAGCGTCACAAAAACAAAGGGCACATGTCTGTTTGCTCTATTTACACATTTTTTATATATGATAGGATCAAATCATGACAACATTTTTTATTTACCCGGTACAAAAATCTAACGAGGTCATGTTTAGCTACTTGACCTATATTTGACTAAAGGAATTCATGATTTTCCTTTAGACAATTTGATATAACGTGTTTCATGTAAAACTGATTCAGTTCAATCGGTGTAATGTTTATGCTCCACAAACAAATATCTGTGATCGTTAGATAGTTATGCAAAAAAAAGGGGGGTTTTATTTCAAGATGTAGATAGAAAATATTATGCAGTAGTGCGTAGATACGTCGAATTAGTCAAAGTAATAACTGTTATCTTCATCGGGGTAATAAGAAACTTCTTGAAGAACACCATATTTGATTTTAAAAAGGCTACCTCTATGAGTTATTATATGGATTAATTTCATGATTTTGTTGAAATTGAGAGTGAGCGTAGGAACAGCAACAGAATCAATGGAATCCAATTCAATATCATGCGATACTTTTTCATCTATATAGTTGATTTTCAACTTGCAATAACGGTTTACATTCAGGTCAAATTTTTCTAGGTTTTTAAGTTTAGAGAAATCGATAAATGCCGAAGGTGTTACTTCATTATGGTTGCTTCGATAATCCAAATAAGAAATATTTGGTAGGTAAGTAGCCAACATATTTATAAAATCATATGAAGGTACAAAGTGAAGTATTCTGATGAACTTTATGTTTTCTTCAGTCTTGGTTAAGGGTGCTAGGCTTTCATTTGAGTAGAAATTTGCCCTAACAGAAGTGGAATGTAGATAGAATAGAGGATAATGGTCTTTCGTTCCAACAAATTTAACATATTGGAGGTGAGGACAATTATTTAAAGAATAGTTTAGAATTTTATATGTTAATAATTGATCATTTGTAGTACTGAGACAGAATTTGATACGATTGAATATCTCTGGGCCAACACTCGAAACCGTCTTGTCAGGCAAAACTAATTCAAAGTCTGAACGAGTATCACCATCTTGATTACGTCTATACATATCTTGGTATTTCAAGCCATAACTGATGTTTAAAACACCATTTGAATAACTCATCATTTGGTAGATTGAGTTCTTGTCAGAAAAGTCAGCGGTACACAATACATTTTTGCCCCCTTTAAACGCATTTAAGATCTGAAAGAAGAGAGTCATCTGTGATTCGTCGTGCACAGTTTGAGCTTCGTAATCTTCATCGAGCTCACATTGTAATTTAGCTGATGAGATCTTGCTCATACGCTCAGCAAGCTTCAAAACTCTTTCAATACCAATAAGTTTAATCCAGTCAAATAAATCAATGTCATCCAGTTTTATATAGAACTTGATTAATTTGGCGGGTAAATAGTAAATGAGCATATCAACGAAGCTTGAGGACATTTTTGGAAAGGTCAATTTTAAACTTTTTAAATTACTAGTATTTAAAAAGGCATTGTCATTGGTTCGATGTTCCAATGTCTGTTCATTTGTACTGAATTCTAATGCTGTCAACTTTGGGCAAGCAACTTGTAATTGATAAACTGTGACAGCTTGATTTGAATGATTAATAAGTTTTATATGTGTGATATTCTTGAATTGACTTAAATAATTTGAAATTCCACCATATTGAATAAGCATATTTGATCTTCGTTCGTGAAAAATAATGAGCTCTTTTAATGATTCACGGAACTTGAAGTAAACATCACATCGTAAATCATAGGTAGAATCAAAATGAAATGGATCAGTTAAAAAAGTGATTTTTTCAAGCTGTTTCAAGTGTATGCTTTCATCTAAATCAAGTAAATAATCCACATAATCCGTACCAGAAGTAGCATCGAGTGACAATATTTTAAGATTTGGGGTGTGGGTAAGAAATTTCAAAAGTTGATATTTTGTCAAATTTTCTTCTACCTCTTCTTCTTCTCCTTCTTCATTACTGCTGCTACTTCCAAGACAAACATTAGTCTCTTTTTGAAAAAGATATACCATTTTGACCCAATGGCAGTGCTGAAAATACTGGTCTTGATCAATTATAGATATCAAACGATGGGTGTTACGACCATAAAATTCCAATACATGGTAATATCGCTGTAGTGCAGCTAAATTCCATTCTTTACAAACCAAACTAACCTCCAAAAGATCGGATTTATGAATATGCTGAAATATGTTTAGGTATATTTCTTTTGGTACGTTCATTGATGATTTTTTTTTATTGTGATAAAATTGAAAGAAAAAGGAAAAAAAGAAAACGAAAGAACGCGTGAATTTTAGACTGACGGGATTGGCTGCATGTAACTTTATGGTTTCTCCAAAAACAATAATTAGTATGGCTTGACCTTAAGTAGCATACTAATAAATTTGAACTTGACTTCATATAAAAAAAAAAGACAGCCATCATTCTCAGCAATAAGATGACGGGAGGTCTTTAAATTATAGTTAAATACAATGAATTAACAGTACATACTTTGAAGTACCTATACAGGTAAAAATCTGATAGACTGAGAATTTGAGCAACAGATATTAGTGAGCTATCTTAGGTATTGAAAAATATGATGTTTCTTATACTGTGATATGATATATGCTGCTGGATAAGATCTGAGACATAAAAGATTATAACTAGGCCACCACTATTCTATGTTTGCCTCGTATTGGCTATCCATTTGTTCGTGGTTGAAAATGTGGATAGCAAAAAAAGATATATATGTAAAAATCGGCTTATATCAGAAAAAAGGCTTTGTCGAGACTAAAAATGCCACCTGTTTTTCTGTTGATATCAATAAGCTTATAAGAATCCATATATATTTACGTTCATATGTATTTACGACAGACTCATAATGACCCAGTCGAAGACTGAGTTAGTGTACAATTACTCTATTATTAATTCAATACAAAATTTTTATTAAGTCTTTAAGAAAATAGGAACGCCTGCTTCGATACAGAGATATACGTTCATTTTATTGGTATTCGGCAAAACGAGTATGCCCGGTAATCTAAAAAGAAAAAAAAAACTTTAGCAAAGAAATATATAATTAAATTAAGTCTTACAGTCGCATGAGCTTCGGCTTCTATTACATACAAGAAACAAAATAATACTGTTAATATAAATGTCTCCAAAGTGTTATTGGCATAAGTTACCCTTTTCTCCTTTCAAGCCAGTTTGACATTGTTCACATTTCAAAGTAAAATTTGCCATATCTGTATACATATGTTTCTAAATTGGCTTTAAATGTTAATCTTAATTTAATTTATAAATTAGATTTCTTTTTACCTTTCTTAATCCATCAACAAGTACCTTAGAAGCCTTTAACACGTAGTCGTCTTGTATAGGGAATCGTGTCTGATCAAAATCCATAGGACTATCAGTTGCAGGTGCCAAAGCTAAAGCGTCATAATCTAAACAATGGTATTGATATATAAGAAATATGACAAGGTTACAGTCTTTACCAACTTACGAATGCCACTGTATACAATCAACACTCTCTCATCATAGTTTCCTTCGCCTAAATCGTTTTATTGAAATCGTAAATAAGTCATAAATAAAAGTAATATTTTCTTTAAGCAATGTTGATTACCGAACTTATCAATACGACCAGTTTGAACATCTATGCTGTCAATTTCTAAATGGTTTCTAATATGATTAATTAAGGAATAATAATAACTCAGAGCGCTTGATATTCATACCTACAGCAAAATGAGAAGAAAATATAGCGAGCTCTGTATAATGAAAGTTTATAAGTTTAACGAATTCCAATTTTTTTTTTTGTCCCTCTTTTTACCGATTGCTCCACCCCAAGCGCTTGGTTTTTGAATCCAATTTATATACTCGTCTGTTTTATATTTCCTAGTGGTTAGAAAGATTCAAATACCCCATATATCAACATAATACCTCTTGACCGTCTATTATAAAATTTTGCCTTAATATTTTATACAACTTGGTAAAGTATATCGCTTACCCTAATGTTACATCAGAATACGTGTTTGGATCTGATTGAATTTCTTTGGCGATAACTATTGCGTATTGCTATTAGTATGTGTCAAAATATATGCTCTCTTATATTTACTTTGTCGAAGATCACTCGATATTGTCGTATCTCTTTTTAAAACATAACTAAAAGAAGTAGAAATTGGTTGAGTGATCAAATATGAGTTGAATAAAGCACCCTCTTTACCCTATAATTAAATGTTTAATATACTAGAGTAATATACGTTTAGTTTCTAATTACCAATGGATCGAAACAAGCAGGAATTATCGTCATCCATAACCTAATTCATAAAAACTGTTCATTAACTTATTTCCCTTCGTAAGGTAAGTTGGTATTACTCGTAACGTTAAAAACCCAGTCGGTATCTCGACTGTACCGTTATTGTTTGCTTTCAGACTTAAATTCTGTTGAGAGGGAATATTAACATTATCCAAAACCTTAACATTTAGGGTATCACCGTCTTTAATCCCAACACTTTGTAAGGATAAAGTGTCACCTGTGATTGGCTTTGGGGGATATCCACCAGCAACTATATAATTGTTTAGAGGTATGGATATAAGGGCAAATTGTTTACTCTACTTTCTACGCCTTGTGTTGCATCAAGGCCAATAGCTTTTGAGATAGCTTGCTTAAGCTGTTCTACTGTTTGTTCAGGAGTTGGGTCAGAAATAGTGGCCATGCCTCCAGCATGTCGAATACGTAATCTCATATTTTGAATTAAAACGAAAAGAAATGTGATACATACATCCAATCTCAGATACTCAATCTTTTAAAATGGTGAATTCTTGGGGCACCACAAAAAAAAAAGCGAATTGTGACGCAGGGCCTTTGGAGTTCCTGACTGTGGTGTAAGATGAGTTTATGAGGTGCCTTTTGAGCGTTATGCATTAACCAAAGGCTTCATAGAGCTAGTATTGTACTTATACTTAACCAACCGTACCACTTCAAGTTTAATTGTAAAAAAAAAACAAATATTTTTGCTACATAATTGGTTTTTGCAATGAATTAAAGATATGTAAATAACTAATAAAAGAAAAAAAAAGCCCACTGTAAGTCCACTGTGTAGTTAAGATAAATAATAAATAAGTGCACATTTATTTTCTCTAAATAATCATATTTTGACATATCAAAAAAAAAAAAATCAATTTAAAAAGATAGATTTAGACGAGTAAAAAAAAAGATCAAGGTTTTATTTATTTATTTAATTAAAAAAAAGTGTTTCTCTTGGTTCTCAAAGTAGTAAAATATATCACTACAATGATACTAACAGGACAACAGCCACGAGAAGGCGGAAACACATCTGGTCCCAAAAGTCGGCTTTGAAAGTAGGAGGTAAAGTCTACTTGTGCTCGGTTGACAATACACTATCTAACAAAGGTGTGCACCAAACTACTTAAAGCAGCTTCTGATAACAAACTAAATATTTCACGTACCTGAAGACCAAGACCACGACCAAGACCAAGAACCAGAACCAGAACCAGAAATGCTAATGCAGTGACGAGAAGAGTTGATTAGATTTAGTTGATTGGATAAATAAAATAAGATTGAAATACCTTTTGAAACTCTTGAAAGCGCTTGAACCAAAAAGAAAAAAATAAAGAGAAACATAAAATCCTTTTTTTTTTCATGGTTAAATAGACAAAAAAAATTTTTTTTTCATAGTCATGGTAAACAAAAGTGATGTAATTGTTGTTATTGCTAAGCCTTTATTGACTGTTTATACAAGTTTGATTCTTGTAAAAGCCTGTTTGTTACTTTTGAGATGTTCGCTTGTTAAAAATGATAAAAAATTATGCAAAAAAAAAAAAAAAAAAAAAAAAATTTGTATGTAACCATGCCATGGCTGTGATTAATTTACTCGTCCATTTGGCGTCAGTAAAGATTATCAAAGTATGTAGAGAAAATCCTATTCTTGTTTATATCATCACTCCTTAAGTTAAAGAGACTTGACCCATTTCTATCTCCTACAGTAGAAAAAAAGAGCTATGAATGATGACAGGGTCGTAGAATTAAAGAAGTTATAAAAAAAATATCAGTCAAATGTATATAAGTGTACAGATATAAGCTATTATTCAAATATTATAAAGAGGCTGTGTATAGCCTTTAGAAACCCGTATAAATTTTCATTGATACGTTTATCTTTTTTTGTTTTATTTAAAGAGAGTATGGCTAAAGAGTTGATTAAACTCTTGATTTGAATAAAGAGCTTAAATCACTTTTTACCTTATGTGAAGCCAAGCCTCTCTTTTTTTTTTCTGTTTCTTTTCATTACTCTTTGAATTTATGCTCTGAAAAGAAAAGTCAAGTCAGTTACCATATAATATATATATCTATTCGTGAGCGTATGAAGCAACACTATGCAGATATGACTACAGATGCTTGTACTATTAAATTCAATGGGTCTCAGTAAAGGAAATATCAAGTTGAAGTTATGCAGGTAGATCATTTTCTTATACATAGTATGATATTCTTAATCCTCAGCATGACATACTTTTTAAAAGTTTTAGTCAATCTAAATTAATTTATCTTAATTATTTTTCTTCTATGGCTTTATATGACTTTTATTTCTTCAAGAAGCCAAAAAAATATTGTTGTATATTATTACGTCGTATGTCATTAATCTATGCATTATTTTTCAAAATGGTATGATAGATCGTCATATTACATGTTTAAATCTAAGGTGTTTATTTAAGAACGAGAAAATATCTACTCACTAACCATTCTTGTATATCACTAAATTGATATTTTTGAATAAACAATCAATGAATAATAACACTCAAACAGCATGTAACCAGGCCAAAGAAATTTTTTTTCAGATATGTATTTACATAATCTGAAATTACTTAAATGATGTATACGTAAATGGATAAACATTGCACCACGTACGCTTCAGCTGTCACATAATCTTTTTTTTTATTTGACTTTGAATTTTGGTTTTTACCTCTTACTCATTACAGTTATTAAATAACAGATTGTCACTTTTACCTTTTGAAATCTTGAGACTAACTTTCACATATTTGAAAGAAAAAGATTTGTTACAATGTTAACTCACGAGTAAGAACTGGTACGAAGCTTCAGTCGAACTTTTGTATTCCAAGGTACCGACCTTGCAAAACGAATTCCGGTTTCGATTTGTTCGCACGATATTCAATTCTTCAACACTAGGTAACTGCCTCAAGGAGATAAATTTGTCTGATTTATTAACAACACCTAAAGAGGGAAGGTTTTGGGACGAACATAACTTAATAAGTGCTCTTATACAATACTGCCCTAACCTACGAGTGCTCATTAGCCACTCGTTTTGGTTCCAAATTTCTGTTGCTGTTGCTCAAGGCTACTTAACCCGTCTACAAGTTCTACCAAGTCCTTCCAGAAGTGATAGTTCGGAAAGCTATCTTTACACTGTGCAACTCTTTAAACCAACTTTGACATGCTTAGAAGTACTGGATTGTGAACAATCTTATGGAGTCGATTTAAATGATCTGTGACCGTATCAAATGTTTCTGAAGCATAGTAGAGAATTCAAAAAATTACAAAAGCTTGTTATTTGATGCAAGTCTTGTAGCCATTTAAGCTGTTTCAATTCATTGATAGACAATTGTCCACAATTAACGGAACTTGATATTTTTTTACCAATACATGTCTTGATCAACTGATATTGAAACACTTGGATTATATTGATGATAAGATTGACGATGGCTATGATGTTTATGTCAGGTTGCTTACAAATTATGGACTGAAGTTTTATAGAGATAACACAGATGGTCTCTTTCCAGTAAGTAAAAAGTCATATAGCAAAAGATCCTACGAGTGTTTCAATTTGGATATCACTTGTCTAAATTTAAAAGAAATAGTAATTTGTGAAATATATTACCCTCATGAAGATATAAGATGGATTTTTTAACCTCGTTCATAACTAAAAACTTTCTGCTTTTTATCCATTATATAATAATTATTTTATTTAATAAGAAAAGGTTTTCTTAACACAGGGGGGGGGGGTTATATCTGCACTATATCTTTAGAGACGTCTGTCTCGGTTGGTTCGGCTACAATCTCGGTTATAAGGATTGTAGCGACTACTGCTACTGTTGCTCTTTCGATCACGACGATTGTGATCATCACCACTCTTACAGGGGGATCTTCTTCGTCCATCTCTACTGCTTCGATCTTCTCTGTTACTTTGATCTTCTCTGTTACTTCGTTCATCATAACTACTTCTGTTACCTCTACTACTTCTATTGTCTCTACTACCTCTGTCATATCGACTGTTTCTGTCATATATACTATATCTGTCATGTCTACTGCTTCTGTCATATCTACTATTTCTTTCATATCTACTACTTTTGTCATGTCTACTACTTCTGTCATCTCTATTGCTTCGATTATGAGGATGGTGACTGCGGCTAATTCTTCTAGAAGAGCTTGACGACTTATGCGAGCTTAGATCTATATGACTACTACTACTATTATTACCATTATGGCTTTGAGTTGCAGTTGAACCAGAAGTACTTGTTTTTGTTGCACTTGGTTTTGTTGTGGTTGTAGAACTTGATGCTACTAATTTCTCATATACGTTCATAATTTCGTTATGTGAAACGTTCACACCAGGCCAGAACTTTGCTGTGTAAATCCATAGATCTCGTTTTAAGTTCGCGTCTTGTTTATGTTCAGTTGCCTGCTTATCAATAAACTGACCTATAGGAGCTAAACAACCTTTGATAATCTCTGCTTTGCGAACTCCCTCTTCTTTGACGGATTCATCACGAAGTCGAATCAAGTAATGCTTTACTGATTGCATCGTGGAGTAACACAAATCTTCGTTGTAGTCGTCATATGTTCTTACAGGCGTTTTATTTTCTTTTTCAACTCGTTTAGGTGAAGGTCTGGGTACATCATCTAAAGTGCGCGAAGATCTTTTTCTAGAAGAACCTTGACCTGAGACAGCTGTCTTTCTTCTTCTTTTACCTAATGATGTTCTTCCATCTTCCTCCTCTTCTTCTTCTTCATTCATATGCTCATAATACACAATTTTTCTTTTCGCTGCACGATCGTACAGTACGGTTTGCTGTTCTTCAATCTTCTGTTGTTCCTGTGCTACTTTTTCAATTTCTTCAGATGGTATAATATCTTCCCATCTAAGATCATTTGCAGTACCACCATAATCCGTAACTTTAAACTGTGCCAAGAAATCATCAGATCCTAAAGCACTATCATCTGCATTCTCTGTCTCGGTTTGTTCAGCTCTCGCTAAAATATCATCCAAATCCATATCGTTCAACTTTTCGTTGTTATCAGAGGTTTGAAACATATTTTGTGCACCAAACTTGAGAATAGCACTTAATTCGTCTTTATTAAATGGTAAATCCTTATTTTTACCTGTGGCTGTCTTGAGTGATTGGGATGCAGCAATATTTTGTTCTTGTTCAGTTAAATGACCCGAGGTATCCATTCGTTTAATGATACAGTACTCGAGGACCATCTTTCGTTTGGCACGTTCAATGATATCCTCTTCCATGGTTTCCTTGGTAACGAATCGATAAACATTAACTGATTTGGTTTGACCAATACGATGTGCACGAGACATGGCTTGTAAATCATTCTGTGGGTTCCAATCACTATCAAAGATAATGACAGTATCTGCCGTAGT